>CAIGRS010253484.1:0-19481 GCA_903798395.1 Fraxinus floribunda
CCACTTATTATATAGAAGAGATGTGGATTTATCCAGTGTTAGGTTCCGCACAAGCGTAGGTTCACTAGTTTGGCTTGACACAACACAAGATGGGGTAAAATTCAAAATCGAGTTAGATTAGTTCAAATGAATTAAATTTAATTGGTCCATCAAAAGTTTGACCTCGAACTTGTAATAGGTCAAAACTTGCGCAACATGTACTCATTATGATAATCAAGTAGCTATATATAGGAAGAACATAATATTTCACAGATGATTATGAATCTCGCCTTATACGTCGATAAAATAGAACTATTAGACATCTTGTCTTCAATGAAAATATCATTATTAACTATGTTTAAGTGATTATATACAAACTTTTAGATATTATGTTTGGAGTTTGAAAGTTTTAAAAATATATTAAGCCCCTGTTTGGTACACATTAATTTTTTCATTCTCATTCTTCTACTCATTTTCAACCACACATTCTTCAATAAAATAATATTTCACATCACATCAATTGATTTTCCTTCTTTTTCAACCACACATTATCCATCAATCTACTATTTCATAAATTATAAAATAATGTGGATCAAACACACCCTAAATTATTAAGTGTGAGTGAATATATCATAAACATAAAGAAAGGAGAAAGTTGGAGCAAAATCGCAAATGCCTCTTACACTATTATATTTGGTAATCAAGTTCAAGGGTTGATTAATGTGATAAAATAATTTAACTTTTTTCGCCTATTATACTCAGATGAATTTCATTGGAGTAATATGATGATTAAGTCATATGCACGCAAACTGACCCCAAAGGATAAGCACTCCCGTACACAATCGAAAGGCCCACACTTTATGGAAGTACGTATAAAAAAACCTCAAGTAGAAGCACCCTTACATACTCTCAGGGGGCGGGATGCAGACATTTTCAGTTGTGAACACAATTGAACTTACAATAATTTTACATTCGAAAATTTACATTCAGAAAAAATCATATTCCGGGTAATTTTACATTCAAAAATTTAAATGAAGTATGACTTTTTCATATGTAAAATTTCGAAAATTTTGACGTCATATCCCATGTAAAATTTCCTAATAAAATAATTTAAATTATATTGAGAAATTTATATCATAAAAATAATAACAATTGAAATTCTTTAAAGAAAAGATGAGCTAGACCACTCATTTTAAGACCCACATTTGACGCATCTTTAACTGTTTTTGATATCTATTTGGATCATTCGATATGCCTATGATATATTTCTTGAAACGAATTTCGAGATGACATGCGATTTGTGAATTCGGCTAGCGTATGATTGTCAGAGAATTTTTAAAATTGACATATTATCGAAATTTTCGAAATATTTCTTTAGATCGGTCTACTTTGACAAGTCGTAACATTTGTTAAGGTTGACCGTTTTACTCGTTATTAACGACGAAAGCTAGGCTATGAGCATTTTGAAGTGATATTAAAAATGTAATATTTCGATTTCATTTTGACATCTTATAATGACTTCGAAAATTGAGAAAAATAAAGGAAAAAATTTGACCTCAAAGTTGGGGGTCACGTGGCCTCCCATGCCCACCCCCGTGTTCGTCCCTTCACACTACTCAAAGCCCCCGTGTGTATAATACACTATATTAAACAGAATTGAGCAATACAATAAATAACATTTTACTTATTTTTCCTTTATTTCATAGTAGAATAATGCTTTTTGTAATCACTAACGATGAAACTCTTCTTTTTAGTATTATTTAACGATATTCATTCTATTGGGTTATGTCACGTCATGGCGGAGGGAGGTGGGGCCAGTGAAGCTCGTAATCACCACCAACATTTTGGCATAGTAATGTTTTTCAGTAGCAATTGTGTTAGACAAACAAGCTCAAAGATATGTTAAAAAAAGAAATAGTGTCGACACATAATTTGATTGTTTGAAAAAATAAATAAAAATACAAGACTCAATTATTATCTGTCACATTGCACTATCCCTCCATTTGTGTTAGTGAGCCTGTCTAACGAGCATTATCCTTTTTAGTAGTTGTATTAAATTCGTACGACATCGGAATTTGACTACACAAAAATCAAATTGAGACATAGTGATAGTGGGCTCCCGAAAGTGAAACCAATTAATGCAAATTAAACAACTTATAAATGCAGACTATGTAGCGCGTACGAATGAAAGCAACGATTACACATATACTACCTTTTTCTTAGGTAAAGTTGATGTAACTGGACAGGGAAATATCACTTGAGGGTTAGATTACAAAATTTACAGATTTGTTTCATGTTCATCATTTAACTTTTATTTGATCTGTAATTTTTTATTTTTTTTACCATTCTATCTATAATCCTTATCAAGAACGACGGAATTCGTAACTTTGCCAATGAAATTCATGATCCAACTTATATTTTTTGAACTATATGTATATTTTCTCAAAGCTCAGGTCACGGTTCCTTCAGTTTTCATAACAATTACACCAAATGCATCAAAGTTGAAATACAAATAGAAGTTAGGCGATCAAATTAAAATAAACTGAAGTTAGATGACCAATATAAAACAAACATGTAACTTGAGTGACCTCGAGTAAAATTTGTCCAAGTGGATACGTCGAACCGTCCATATCATTCTAAACAAAGAAAATGATTTTTTTTCCTTTTTTTTTTTCACTTGAAATTTTAATATTAATAAGCATTTAACTATTTGAGTATACATCATCACCCCAGTAAGATCAAGCAAATATTATGTGGGTAAGAGTTGTCTTACCCATCGATGACGTGTTGGTGTCATGTCAACTGTCAAGCCTTTTTTTTTTTTACAATTCGATGTTGATTGTAAATAATTGTAGACTTGACCACTAATGTGGCGTTGCTATGTTAACCATGAACATGTTTTATCCTACCTTTAATGGGTAGGATATCATTTCTAAAAGATCAAGACCATTAAATTTTTTTTGGTGTTAATAATCAATTCGGTTACATATTTCATGAAACTCGTGACTTTTATTAATTTTTATCAAAATTTACTAAAAATATAATTTCAGCAAAATTATTATAAGATCCACAATTTTTATAAACTTTTTGATTACATATTTTAACAATTTTTATTTAAAAAATAAAGTCAAAGTAGACCTTAAAATTCCAAGAAAAGTACCAGTTTTCATTGACGAAGACCCACAAAAATTCTGCAAATCAAGGAGCCTTTAGTTGACAAAATATATTAATTTTTTTAAGTGCATTTTTATTGTTAGAAACATAGTAAAAATTGATGCTTCTTCAATCCTTCCTTTGAACTTCTTTGAAGGTTCAATAAAGAGTAAAGACCCCATTTTTCCACACTTTTTTTGGTGGGTTGTTTGGATTTTCTTTTCCACATTCGTCTTTTGCGACATGCGTGGTTTACCACCAAGACTTTGAATTTTCATAATTCAAAGGGACAACTTCTCTATATATGTATGTGTCTCAGTGGTCCTAGCTACGTAATTATTTTGTTTTAAGAGTTGCTGATTATCTCTCGACCAGGACCAAATATCCCTACATCTAGAAAGAAGTTATAAGGTACGTTTGATCGGTGTGCAAGAGAGGCGTGAGGAAAGAACTTGTACCCTGCTTTTCTAGATACTTGCTATCATTATTGAAACAATCCTAATGTGTGATGAATTTTGGTTTGCAGGATTTCGTTCATCTGGAATCAAGAACTTGAAGTTCCTGCTGGTGATAACAAATGGGGCTTTCTCTTTCACTACTTTCATCAGCATGGAATAACATTTTGGGCTATTTTTATTATGATTTGACAGACACTGTGGAATCATTTATTGCCAGATCAATAAGCTTTGGAAGCAAAGAAGGAGAACTAATCTTCATGAAATCACTCAGCTTCAAGAATAAAGATATGGAGAAACCCCCAAAACCTGAAAAGGAAACGCTAAAAACACATGTTCCATTGAAAGAATTGATTGTAGACAATGAGAATGAAACCTCAGATTATTCAGAAGTCAAGAAGTCGAAACCCGAGATTTCATTTCCTGTTCAAGAACCCTTCGTGTTTTCTTCCCCGAGACCTGTTAACGAGCTGAATTCTGCTGCGACGACACTTCAAAAAGTTTACAAGAGTTACCGGACGAGAAGGAACCTTGCAGATTGTGCAGTTGTTGTTGAAGAGCTTTGGTGTGTGCCATAATAACTTTTTCATGTTTTAATATACCCTTTTATGTGAATTGCTCAATTCATTCTATGTTGTAGGTGGAAGACCTTGGATTCTGCAGCTCTGAAACAGAGCTCGATATCGTTCTTCAACAAGGTTGAACACGAAACTGCTGTGTCCCGGTGGGCTCGTGCAAGGACAAGGGCTGCTAAGGTATTCTGCGCACTTAATCTGATGTACAAGTAAAAATACCATTATATAGAGAAAAGTATAGGCTCAGAATTAACCCAAGAAATGCTTTCTTCTCATAGGTTGGCAAAGGTTTATCCAAGGACGAGAAAGCTCAGAAACTAGCACTGCAACATTGGCTTGAAGCTGTAAGCCCTATACTTTCCATAAATTTGTTTGTTACTATATTACTATGCTCACACCATTCTAATATCCATGAAAGATCGACTTATACATAAGATATGTTGGGTCGGGAGGCCGGGTTAGCACTCCTCTTCACCTGTGTACCTGTAGCCAATTTGCTGCACTATCCACCACATAACCATAACTATCATCTGAGAGTTACTCCTCTTTTTCCCACAGATTGACCCTCGTCATCGCTATGGACACAACTTACACTTCTACTATGATATATGGTCGGAAAGCAAAAGTTTTCAACCATTCTTCTATTGGTAATTCCTTTTTCTTAAAGAAGCACCACATCCACATGAAACTGCTTCCTATTTGGACCTTATGTTTTTTGCCTTATCTTTGCCTTGAAGGTTGGATGTTGGTGATGGTAAAGAAGTAAATCTTGAACGTTGCCCCAGAGTCAATCTGCAACGTCAATGCATAGAATATCTTGGACCAGTAAGCTTTCTCTCACTAATTTTTTCCTAATATGTCTGTCTTAAACCCAAGATTAATGTGTACTTTGCTTACTTTTGATGCATTGTGTTGAGTCTAACTATACTATATATACTCATTGTCTCAATCTTGGATAAGTGGGTTTTGATTTAGACACGTATTAAGGACATATTTGGCACGACTTCTGAAAATCTAAGAACTACATTAAGAAGCTGATTTTAGACATGTCTGGATAATTTTTGGAAGTATTTTGCCCTACAATTTTTAGAGGAAGTTGTCGAAGGCGGCTTCTTCATGAAGCTCATCTACAAAAAAGCAAAAGCTAACTCAAATAGGCCCAAGTCACCCATGTATTCTTACATATATAATATAGGATTATTTACCGTAACTGAACTATCCCGCTTAGATTAAATTGCTTACCGCACACACATTAGTGAAGCATTTGCCTGTCTGAAAATGTTCTTTTCCAACCTTTTATCTCACAGAAACAGAGAGAAATATATGAAGTGATTGTAGATGAAGGGAAATTAGCATACAAACAAAGTGGGATTCTCTTGGATACAGCTGAAGGCTCAAAATGGATTTTTGTCCTTAGCACATCAAGAACTCTTTATGTAGCACAGAAGAGAAAAGGTGTTTTTCAGCACTCCAGTTTTCTCTCTGGTGCAGCTACAACAGCTGCTGGTAGATTAGTTGCTCATCATGGTATTCTAGAGGTACAACTTAAGGACATCTACGTATAATTTGTTCGATTATTTTTATTTGTTTGTCTATATGATGTGTGCGCTTATTCGTTCTCGTTTTCTTCAGGCAATATGGCCATACAGCGGTCACTATCTTCCAACTGAGGATAATTTCCAGGAATTCATCATGTTTCTTGAGGAGAATCACGTAGATATAACAAATGTTAAGGTATTCTACTAACCCTTCTGGCTATAGTGCATACTGCAAATAAGAACATATCAAAATATATAAACATTAAGGCATGTATTTAATTAAATACCCACCTCAGATTTAGGTAGGTAGCTTTATCCTATGTTGTATAGTTTGTTTGAACACTATGTAACAACAATATTTAATGTTTTCCACTTTATCCACAGAGGTGTGCAATAGATGATGACAGAACCTCATTTAGGGAAGATGCTATCAATGTTGAGGGACCAGACATTAAAGCACTCAAGGCCCCTCATGAAGGCAGTACATCAATCAACACAGCTAATATAGAAGCACCCAAACTTGACTTGCCCAAGACTTTATCTCGCAAGTGGACTACTGGAGTTGGGCCCCGCATAGGATGTGTTCGAGACTACCCAATGGAGCTTCAGTCTGAGGCACTAGAAAGAGTAAATTTATCGCCTACAATGACACCAGGCCACGCCAAGAGTTGTTTGCCCATCCCATCTCCACGACCAAGCCCGAAAATACGAATGTCACCTCGGCTTGCATATATGGGACTTCCTAGCCCAAGGGTGTCTCTCCATACCTAGTCAAGTATTTGTTTATAGTCAAGTGGCGACACAAGAGCAACTCGCTCTGTAATGTCGTCACAGCTAACCAAAGTTCTCTTCCAGTCAACTGTCGTCTGTCGATCAAGTGAAGTGCGATAACACAGTAGAATAATGCAACAGCATATCACCACTTTTGCTGTTTTTCTTAGAGCTACTAGGTATACATTCTTGTTCCTTGATTCTTGTTGAACACATAACCATGGGGATAAATGTCTCCTCTTTATGCAAGTTCAGTTTTTATTTTTATTTTTTGCTACCATAAATTAGAAGGAATAAATGGTCGAAATATTGTTTCCATTTCGTCCCACTTGTGTTACCTTCACTTTTGTTCAATATACATTTAAATAAAGAAGAATCATTCTATTTTTCCATTCAAGAGTATAGAAGTTTGGTCAAGGTTTTATTCTTTAGGTACGTAATGTATTCACTTATGCAGTTTTCTCGAGATCTCACATATCATGACCATATGCGTATCAATCTATCGAGCACTGAATACTAGTAACTTCAACAGGAACAAGATTACGTAAATTTACATGGAGTTGAAAAGAGAAAAAACTCGCCTTTAAAAAGGAAAAAACTCCCTCATCTACTTCAATGCGTAGAAAAGTATTTACTATCATCAAAACATGAGTTAGGGCTCACCAGATAATAATGGTTGAAGGCCTTCATATGACTTCCTTGGGACTGTAATCAAGTTCTCCGATCTGCAAACTATGTTCCAAAAATTTAAAACCAGAAAAACTATTCAAAATACACACAGAAACAAATGTTTTAACTTCGTTTTCGAAGGAATGCACAAGATCGGCCCGAACATGAAGGAGATGCATCTGTCCTTCGAAAAAGCCCGCATTTGCGAATTTCCATTGATCCGGATCCACTTTTATAACTCTCCACATTGTAATAATTCGGAATTGCCAGAAAAACAAGAAGCCTAATCAGATGTACTTCAAATGATAATCCATAAACCTCAAAACATAGCAAAGAACCTAGTTTGTCTCTTCCACAGAATAACATGCCAGATCAACATGTGACTGTCAAATTCAGTTACAGTAGGTCATCAGAATCACAAAGACAAACAAATAACAAGTTAACTGTTAGGAAAAATACAAAAAGAAATTAGAAATACAGCTGGAATTATATAAATAAATAATGGAAAGAAACATTACAACAAAAAGAGTAACAATAAAATAGAGGTATTATAATTGTTAATGTAGCAGCGGTATTAGAAGGGATCGTAGCCTGTGTTGCACACAATTTCCTTAAAACATATTCAACCCCGCGATGGTGCATGAGAACTGATTGTTTCCCATGATACAACATCTGAAAGTAGCTGACTAGCACATCGTCACTACTTAAACGAACTAATAATGCTCACATTTCTAACTCTTGAAAGCAAAGAAAGAGAAGAAAAATTAGAGAAAAGAGAGCTCTCAAAGTTCGGTGTGTGGAATAAGGAGAAAAGAGAGCTCTCAAAGTACTACAATTCCCCATTAATTTTCATTAACATAAAATTGTTACAATAGCCATTAGGGCTTTGAAATCACAAATTCAATTGGACAAATTAATTAGGAAATTGAAACATGTGATAGGCCCATGTGATCGCTTCACAGTATTAATTTAACAAACAATATTAAATTAGTGAGATCAGCTTTAACTGCCCACTAGAATATTATATCGCGGATAAGTGTTCCCATTATTTTACTTAATTTTTAGACATCAAGATATTAATCAATAATTTGATCTCACCCATTCATACTTCAAAGAACTTGAAGTTAGTAATTGAAAAATAGATAACATTTGGTTGGTTGTATGTGTCCTTGATCCTTTAATCACTTTTTCCTGTATCAATGTCAAGTCGGATTAATGTATTTAAAAATGTCTATTGTTCGACTTATGATCGAGCATATGTGTTGGGATTCTAATGGAGCGATATAATTAGGCATGTTTGTTGTGACTAAGGATCTATTTAGAGGGTGTTTGGGGTTGATTAAAATCGAATTTTTAGTAGATTGTAATAGAAGTTTTTGAAATATGTGGTTGAAAATATGATTGATAATTTGATATTGATTGTTTGATTTTGACTTAGATTAAAATCAGATTTTAATCCAGCCCAAACAGGCCCTAAAGACAATTAGATATTGATTATTTGACTTTGACTTTGTAGCGCTTTTGCTTTTTGTATAAAAATTTTCTATACTTCCATAAATGCATTTAGGAATCGGTGTGGACCTTTTTTCCTTTATAACAAGGATATACTCGAAAGAGATTATTAGATAACTTAGAATTATTGATTGTCAATTTAAACATAAATAGATTAAAATTGTGAACATGAGAATTATAATGGATACTAAGTTTGGCATAAAATATATTTTGTTGTAGTTGAATTATAGGTTATGATCATAGTAATAAGTGGTATTTTAAGAACATTGAAGCATCTTTTTGTAAAACAAAAGATGTATAGGAATCTTGGTTATTTTAATTAACGTAGAATATAATATGTGCAACTAGCTTGCATCCTGGAACTACAAATATAACATACCATTATTTTTTTTGGTCACAAACGTATAATATACTTTAATTCTTTGACAAGACATAATTATTTTTTTGTACAATAAATAATGAATGACGTTCTAGGACAAAAAAAATTCGAACAAATAGGAATTACACCATGTGATGGCCGGCTGGTTCCATGACTTGTTCAAACTTTTTAAGAAGTACTGCAAAATTGCTTACGATAAGAGCAATGCTGCTCATCCAGGGCCAACTCCAGGCCCAAATCCAGGGGGCCGAGGTGGATGCACCTCGGCACTTGATTTGAATTCATGTGGGGCCCTTTTTCTTCAAATCAGGGGCTGAGACCAGCATTAATGTTACGATAAAGTGGGAGGTATTACTACTAGGCAACGACAATAACGTTTTGAAACATCATATCTAGATATGTTTTTTCTACTTGGGACGGTGCTTAGAACTTGAAATGAGACAAGTTTTAATTAGGATCACATGAGAACTTAACATAATTTCAGATGAATATGTTGTTCGGAGAAATGTGGATCAAGGTTGGCTAGTAATAAAAGTAGAATTGTGAAAATGTAATTAGGGGTGTGTTTGAGCCACATTATTTTGGAAGAATGTGTTCTGGAATAATAGATTAATGGCGAATGTGTGGTTGAAAAAGAAAGAAAAATTATTGATGTGATGGAAAATATTATTTTATAGAAAAATGTGTTGTTGAAAATAAATAGAATAATGAAAATAAAAATTTTAATATGTACCAAACAGGGGCTAAGAATGGACACAAATACATTCGAAGACAAGTATAGGAGGGTTTAACTGCTGTAGAAGAATTACAATAACCTTCTCTTTAACTACAAGGAGATAACAACAATTAATATCCCTTGTAGTATGAGAAATTAAGTAGGAAACACTCAAACGAAATCAATATATTTCTCTCTATAATTTTATGCGTCTCTCTACTTATTAATTTTTTTCCTCTACTATGTGTAGCAAATAACTCATTGCTTCTCTTCCTCTTTATAATTGTACGCAATTTCTCTTCGGTTGCATTCCCTAATTATAATGAAAATTTGACACTTCTCATCAATTACGTACCACACTTTCAACACAAACAGTAAAAGATTGGCTGCCGGCAAAAGATCGATTATTTTCACCAAATTTAGCTAGCCCCCGTATGGTAAATATTAAAATTGGATTTTTAGCATGTTTTGATAAAATTTGATGAAATATATAGTTGAAAAGTTGTGAATCTCATAAAATATATGATTAAAATTAATTTTTTACTTTAACTTTGATAAAAATTTAGATTTTAATTTCTTTCAAATTGGGCATTTAATGGGCGAAGAAATTTTTTGTGTCCCCGAGTAAACAGAAGTGGCTTTAGCCAACATGTCACTGTGGTTTGACGAAAAGGAAAAGGATAACTTGCTAATTTTAAAGGTTGGGTTCAACTTGCAACTCTGACAATAAATGGTGGACAAATACTTCAATTTTCTCACTATAAATACCAGATATTGTGTATGCAAGAAGCAAGATTTGCAGCAAAACAAGCTACAATTTCATTAGTTTTATCTTTTTTCTTCTTCTCTTTACTGAAATATGCAGATCCCATTACACTTCAACTTCATCACTATCCTCCTCCTTCTATCCTTCATCTTCCTGTTAGTCCATAAGTGGCAATCCAAACCCAAAAATCATCAAAAATTGCCTCCAGGTCCCTGGAAATTACCATTAATTGGTCATTTGCACCATATATTAGGTTCACTCCCACACCATTCTTTTGCAAATTTATCAAAGAAATATGGACCTTTGATGCACCTAAAACTCGGTGAAGTTTCTACAGTCGTCGTATCATCACCGTTGGTCGCAAAAGAGGTTTTGAAAATTCAGGATCCAATATGTGCTGATAGGCCAGAAGCTCTAGCAACCAAGATCATGTGGCGTAACTATATTGATATAATATTTTGCCCTTATGGCGAGTACTGGAGACAAATGCGTAAAATATGCATCATAGAGTTGCTTAGTTCGAAGAATGTACGCTCATTTGAGTCGATCAGGCTAGATGAGGTCTCACGCCTCGTTGAATCCATTCGATCATCTTCCCAAGAAGTAACTGTAAATTTAAGTGACAAACTTTTCTTTCATATAAGTTCTATAACATGTAGGGCTGCATTTGGTAAAGTTTGCAAGGATCCAGACACACTGATAATGGTTTTGAAGAAGGCAGTAGCCTTAGCAGGAGGGTTTGGTTTTGCTGATTTGTTTCCCTCTTCAAAAATACTTAATATTTTCTATTGGAATAAATATAAATTGTTGAAAATGCGTCGTAAACTTGATACAATTCTTGACGACATCATTGATGAACACGAAGAAAACAGTGCAAATGGCAATGGAGAATCGGGCGATGAAGATTTTATTGATGTTTTTCTGAGATTGAAGAGTAGCAGGAAACTTGAGTTTCCAATAACAAATGAGAACATCAAAGCCATCCTTTTTGTAAGTACCAAGGAAACTATAACTTTCATCTACCACTTATCATCTTCTTTGATGTTAATTAGTGGATTATTTGTTGTTAATTCTTTCTTTCATATTCTGATAAGCTTAAAAATCGAGTTTCAGATTTTTGCACAACAATTGGTATCAGGATAGAATAATTATTAATAGACAAACTCATGTTATACTCTGTAGGATATGTTTTCAGCTGGTACAGAAACTTCATCAACAACAGTAGATTGGGCTATGGTTGAGTTGATGAAAAACCCTTTTGTGATGGCAAAGGCACAAACTGAAATACGACTAGCTTTAAAGGATAAGAAAAGGGTCGACGAAAATGATATTCAAAACCTAAAATACCTAAAGTTGGTGATCAAAGAAACCCTAAGATTTCATCCTTCCGTTCCTTTAATCCCCAGAGCATGTAGGGAGGAATGTGAGGTTAATGGTTATACAATACCTTTCAAAGCCAAAGTTATGATCAACACATGGGCCATGGGAAGAAATCCCGATATTTGGCATCGCCCAGAAAGCTTTGAACCAGAGAGATTTGAGAACAGTTCTACTGACTTCTTGGGAGCTCATTTTGAGTATCTTCCGTTTGGATCCGGAAGAAGGTTTTGTCCGGGTGTGGCGTTTGGTTTAGCAACGGTCGAGCTTTTTTTAGCTCAACTTCTCTATCACTTCGACTGGAAACTTCCTGAAGGAATGAGTTCTAATGATTTAGACATGACTGAGGCCGAAGGAATTGCTGTATCAAGAAAAGAAAATCTTTACTTGATTGCCAAACCCTATAATCCTTCAATCGTCGATTGATTCCAATAGAAGGCAAAGGAAGAAAAGTTCAATTTCCGTGGGGGTTTACTATGCATTTGGATCAACTCCATTTTATTTGATGATATTATCGCATGAAGTATTTTATTATACTATGTACTAAATATGACAAATTTCAAATAATTAAGTGTAGGCATATGTTTTATGTCCTTGAATTAATCTGTAAATTATTGTTTGGGTCACAAGTTCTTATATATTTTAACATATTTGATAAATTGAATTGGGTTGGGTTGGATAATAGTAAGAAAAAATGGTTAATTTTTTAATTGAAATTAGTCAATTACATCTTAACCAATATAACAATTCAATTATTATTATTGGACAAAAGATTGAAAACATATCAAAGGCGTCGATTTTGATTTAATTGTATAATATCTATGTAAGATTTGATCCTATCTTGTATCAATTTTATATATTAATTTGTTCTTTCATCGTTGTACTAAAATATTTGTTTAAATTTATTTTGTCGTTATGTGACGTTTACTTGAAATAATTGTGTGTAGGAAAAGAACTCTTGTCATGATTATTCATAAACTTTGAAGATGAATAAAGTATTGAGTATGATTTGTGAAAGTAATCAACTGACCTAATCATTCACCAATTTTATATCAATTCATGGGTAAATAACAAATTTAATCCAAATGTTGAGATTTATCGTAAGTTTATCCATCGAATAATTAATACATATATTTGGTATCAAAATATCAATTTTTATTTTTATTTTTTGCACATATAAATATTGCTACGCATGATTAGAATGTCATCGTCCATATATAGTTGTATAATCGTTTAACCATTTAGTATGCTCCTAAGTCGTAACATAAACATGCATGTCAGTGACCATTATTAATTTCAAAATCATGATAATATTATATTCTCAAATCTATCATCAATGACAAGAGTCAGGACTCGGATCGGGGCCTCATTCAATTATTGAGAATTTCCAAATATAATAATATTGAAAATAAAAGGTAAAAACATAAATATAAATATTTTCCTTTATTTAAGTTCTTGTAGTTTTCCTTGGTATATCATCTACGCCTATGAATACCCTTGGTATACATAAATATCCAATGGCACCGCCATCGTTTACATGTTTATGCTCCTAACATAAGCACGAATGTGAGGGACAATTATTAATTTCAAAATTATGATAATATCAAGGAGCTTACTCAATTTGAGACTATCAAGCTAAATGAAGAGTGTCATGTCATCTTGCAAAACAAATTACCTCCGAAACTAAAAGATCTAACGAGTTTCAAAATACCTTGCTCAATAGGAAATGATTATACTTTCAGTTGTTTATATGTGATTTCAAAGCAAGTATAAATTTAATGCATTTTTTGGTCTAGTACAAGTAGGTTTGGAAGAGTTAAAGGACACAATTATCCCCCTTCAACTGTGGACAGATCAATCAAATATCCTCTAGGAGTAGTTGAGAATGTGCTCATTAAAGTGTGCAAGTTCATATTCCCAATAAACTTCGTTGTATTGGACATAGAAAAACCATGGAATGCATCAATACTAATATTAGGTTGATTGTTCCTATCAACAAGTAGGACTATCATGGACTTTGAAGTATGCGAGCTAACCTTCAGGGTTGATGATGAGTAAGAGAAGTTCAAATCTATCGAGAAACCATCCAATGAAGAGAATAACAGAAAGGCTAAGGAGAAAGGAGTAAAAGAGCATTTAAAGTGCCAACATGAAAAATGAGTTGGTAGAACAATTGAAAACCTCAAGGATAAAAAATGAGCTCTTCAAGTATGGAGAATCCAAAAAGTGGTTGGGAATGCTAAACATTGTGATCAAACTTTGCCGGTGAAGTCCACTTTGAACCACCATGATTAAGTTCTCAACAGAGGCTAGCTAAAACTTTAAATTAAGCACTTATTGGTAGAGTTGTCAAACGAGCCGAGCCGGCTCGGCTCAGCTCGGCTCGTTGCCCACAAGCTCAAGCTCGTGGCTCGTTATATAACGAGCCAAGCTCCTGCTCGGGTCGTTGCTCGTGGGTGAGCTCGGCTCGGCCCACGAGCTCGTATTGTAGCGAGCCGAGCCGAGCTACTCGGCTCGGGCTCGCCTTTTTTAATTTTTTTCTTTTTTTAACTATCCTTCTATCTATTTAAAAAAAAAAATAGACGAGTCGCTCGTAAAAAACGAGCCGAGCGGCTCGCCTACCGAGCCAGCGTGCTTGGGAGTAGCTACAGTATGAGCCGAGAGCCGCTCGGCTCGATTGCCACCACTACTTATTGGGATGCAACCCAATTTTTACTCTTTTATTTATTATGGTTTATGTACATGCATTGCATGTAGATTGATAAGTTGCATTTGTTTTTAAGCATATTTTTGTTTACGCATTTTTAAGACTACAAGGACATAAAAAATGGTTATCATACACACCACATTATAGATTTTAAACTGTTTCCTGACTTTTATATATATTTTCTTCTGGCACAGAAGTATCAAACGGGAGGAAACTTAACCAGCTGAAAAATGGAATGAAATGAAATAATCTAAAAAATTTACTCCCAATATTAGACAAGAATATGAGTTCCTCCTACCTTTTTTTCTACACCCCTTTATATTACTAGATTATACTTTAAACAATGAGACAATATCTACTTTAAATTTGGAGATGGGACATTAAGTTTTTATTTGTATTATTTTTATGTGATTGTGTGATTATTACTTTATTATACAAGGAAAAATTTTAAATTTAAAAAAAAAAATTGAAAAAGATTTTCTTATCTATTGTGTACTTGTGTGAGTTAGGTAGTTAGTTGACAATGATGAATACTTTTGGAATTATATGTTGATTAATGAACTATAGATATGTTACATGCTTAGATTAAGTGATTCTTATTCATGTAAAACTTGACACTATTTGCTCATTTGAATTGAGTTTAGCATTATAAAGTAATGAATTGATTCATATGTTTGATATCTTGAAATAGTAAAACTTAAATGTTAAATACAAAAAATTACTATATTATGGGTGCGTTTGAACCACATTATTTTGGAAGAATGTATTTTGGAATAGTAGATTGATGGAGAATGTGTGGTTAAAAAAGAAAAAAAAAGCTATTGATGTGATAGAAAATATTATTTTATTGAAGAATGTGAGAAGAATGTATTCTAAAATAGTAGATTGATGGAGAATGTGTGATTGAAAAAGAAGAAAAAGTTATTGATGTGATAGAAAATATTATTTTATTGAAGAATGTGTGGTTGAAAATGAGTAGAAGAATGAAAATGAAAATCTTAATGTATATGAAACAGAGGCTATATATCATTAGACCAAATTTACAATAGTTTGAAATGGATTGAGCTTTTGTAGGAAGACGTGGATATGATGGGGATTTCATGCGTGTGGATTGTGTAAGACCAATAAGGTAAAAATCTTAAGTTATAAGTCATATTTTAGAATCAGCTTTAATTAAAGGCATTGCACTAATCACGACAAAAGAAAAAAAGAAAAAAATTGTCTCATATTGAAACCTCTTTTCGTAACATTTATGATTTGAGTGTGTAAAAATGAGAAAAATTGAAGACCTTCATTTTAATTAAAAGGTAGAAAAGTTAAAATTTGGTGGGAATACGAAATAGTTGATATTATTCCATCAACATTCCAAACATAAAAGGAACAGAAATTTGGAAAATTAATTAACTCTAAGGGCAGGGAAATTTGCAGATGCAGGAATTGAATCGTTCATGTAATCCTACAGCAAACTGTCCATAATTATCCTTGCAATATTGATCACACTGTGGAGTCCAATCACCACCATATCCAGTAAATGATTTAACACAGAATTTGGCTTGGGCTACTGGCAACATCAGATTAATCCCTGACAGAAAAAACTCACGAGACGAAGTTTAGAACCTTGCATACACTTGAAAAAGGAAAAGGAAAAATTCTGTTGTTATTGCCAAAATTTATAACATATCAATGCTACTTATGAAGTTGGTGAAAGTCACCGACAGAACTAAGAAAAATGCTAAGTGTACATAATACATGTACATAAGGGTGTACATAACTCTCATATGGGGTGGGATATGTACATGTATTATGTACACCAAGCAAAATCTCAAAAACAATATCTATAACTTGCAGTGTTAGAAATCATGACGATCATTCAATCCATATCGATTCCATGATCAATAATCTCCGAAAAATGTTGTGAATTTCAATTAATCGTATGAATAGAATTTCAACAAAAGAAAAAAAAATATAGGAGAAGTTGTAATGCAAAATTTCATTCTGGCTTCTTTTCAGAAAAAATAAACAACTTAAAAAAACTTAACCTGCTACAAGGCGAAGGAGAAGAATTGGAAAGAAAGTTCTCATCATCATGGATTTGTTCCAAGTGTGTCTATTTACTTGTATATATACTTGACCATTAAGGCGAAATAATTAAAGGTGGATTCCGTTGTCATCCAGACTCATGTCAAAATAAATATTGGTATACAAATTTTGAAATTTCTCCAGAGTTTTCAAAATATTTATTTTTCCTTTCCTTATTTTAACCTTTTGATATATAAATATAATAATTCATTGGAATTTCTCCAGATTTTTTCGAATATTAATTTTTTTTTTCCTTATTTTTAACCTTTTGATATAGAACATTAAGAGTGTATTTGATGCACATTTTTAGGAGATAATGCATTTTGTTGGTGATGTGATATGATGGTGAATATGTGGTTAAAAAATGAAAATTTATAGATATGATGAAAAATGTGTAGTTGAAAATGAATTGAAGAATGAGAATGTGGCTCAAACAGGGGTTAAGAGTCTTCGGTCCAGTATTTCTCTAATCTTATTTTAATAAGTCGATTGTATAAAAATCCACAAGTCTACATTTGGCTCTCAAATTTTGCTTTATGTAAATAAAGTTTTTAATAATTTATGTTTTGTTTAAGATAGAAAGACTGAATTGATAATTCTTTGTACGTATACTTAGAGATGTCAAAATGGACGAGTCGATCTTATTGAATCATCTTATCCAAGCTCATTATTGCAGGGTGGTTTCAAAATGGTCAAGATAGTGAACTTGTTTCAAAAGTTTAGAAACGTTGTTGTTGAGTGCATAAGCCAATTGGTCCTCAGATGGAGTAAGAGTGACTCTTTTTATTATTATTTCTCAAACACGTATTTGGTTTGGTGTGTGCAAGCATGACAGGGTTGGGTTGACAGCAAGGTATGTGGTACTTATATTATTACAATATAAGACTAGTAGCGAGAGATATGAATATGCAACTCATGAAGAAAAGATTCAATCCACGTAAGTTCAACTGCAGCATCAGCTAAAGCACGATACTCAAATCCAACACTAGACCGAGAGATAACTTTTTGCTTAGATGAGGACCATGAGATGAGATTAGGTCCAATAAATGTGAAATAATAACCAGTACTACGTCTATCAATCCGCACAACATGCCCAATCAGCATCAGTGTAGAGCCGCCCGTAGCCAACCCATATATGCTTAGAGTTGGGAGTTATGCAGTAAACCTGTTAGAGTCAAGTAAAACGGAAGCTTCTTCAACTTACTGTCGATTGGGAACCTGCCAAAGTGCCTCTTGAGCTTCCTGAGTTGCCCCCACCCGTGGCAGCTCATTTACCGTATTAAGTCAAAGCAAAGTCGAGGCATATTGAATAGAAAGACCATGAGCAGCAGTTGCTTTTAAATACTTCAAGAAACGTTTGTCGAATTAACAGTGTGTATGTTTTGTTTTTGGAGCGTGAAGGAATTGGCATACCTGATTAACTACAATAATATCCGACGTGTTTAAAGTAAAATACTGGAGATCTCCAACTACGATACGATAATTGATCAATCTGAAAGAGGTTGCACTTTAGTAATACATAAAGTAGGACCAATTGCTACAGAATTGAGTAAGGTTTTGCGAGTTATTATATGAGCACAAGCAAGAAGATCGTGTATATACTTTGTTTGAGATTAGTATTTCACTGTTTATAGAAAGAACAAACACGAAAGAATCAGATTCGATGCCTTGAAAACCCTACTCAGGAATTACTAAGTTTGTAATACCATATCCTTGGAGACTGCTTTAAGCCATAGACAGCCTTCAAAAATTTGCACGAATTCAAAGAGACATAATTTAGATCACATTCAAAGTGGCACAAAGCCAAAAAAAATAGTATCTCGTATTTATGAATAGGTGTCACAGACACAATCTTATAAATCACAATCACGTGACATATTACAAATATTTTGTCCCAATCACACAACCTCATAGGTCCTAACTAGTCAAACAATGCAATGACAATCTTCTCACAAAATGACAATTTTTCAAAGCATGACTTAGGTCGCATTTCTAAATTGTTCGTGCATAATTGAAACTATAGATTGTTACTCCAAATCACACAACGTAATAGGTCAGAATCACAATTTTCACACTAAATGACCAGAAAACATTGTGGTCAATGCCTTGATCAGAATAATTGTTGTATTATGTGCTTCACCAATAGATGTAAAAAATGATGTAGAACTTGTGACCAATTATCCTATAGAAATTGTGGACAAGAGTGAAATAATTATTCTGAAGAAATCATATTGGGAATTTGTGATCAATTTCTTCTTTTATTCTGGACAATCGCGCTATGGAGGTCCGAAATTATATTTTCTATTTTAGAATCTGTGGGAATATTGGGAAGGAAGATAATTATTTTTTTATTTTTTTTAGGAAGTGATAAGATCAATTATCATGATAACTCTCAATTCAAGTCACGTTATTCTCTTCTTCAATTATATATTTAAAATTTAGGAAAGACAATATTGATTTATGATATGATTTTTAAATAATAAATTCACAGGTTTGGTATTTTTGAAATTGTATTGTTTTTATGATTACTTCCCCTTATGTTTTCCCTTTTGGTACTATATATTTATTTCCGCTACTCTTTCTCTCATTATTCTTGTAGGCCTATATATCAAATTCCTAGTGGGCTCAAAAAACATGAGCCCAGGGAGAGTGAGTCATGAGGAATAAATTAGAGTAGCAAATAAGTGAAAATTACACCAAAAACCTGTTTTTAAAGATAACCATTCAAAAATAAGATGTAAAGTTTATTTAATAAAAAATCGGGTGATAATTTAGTTATTAATAATAATATTATAAAATTGAATTA
>CAIGRS010253485.1:0-11729 GCA_903798395.1 Fraxinus floribunda
AGAACTTATCAAAGGATTATGCACCTTTTGTGACGTTCGCAAATCGTGGTTCGTTGGTTTTGAAATCAAGAGGTCATTCAAACTTTGTTTTTGTTTGGTTGCTTGGTTCAATAATTTTCGGGTCGAGATTCTTCTATCTACAACCTAAATTTGGGTTTTCCAAGCGTTTCTCAATTAATTCCACGAGTTCCACGCGTTGCCCAGACCCGGGTTCGCATCAAAGGAATTGTGAAGCTACTTGGATCCTTCAATTTTTTAGGAAGTTTCTTTTGGAGAATTGCGCTACATTCTTCTGTCAGCTTCATTGTCTCAGGCTTCTCCAACTTCTTCTTTGACACCACTTCGTTCAAGAATCTGTAATAATTCGGTGTTTGTTCCAAAGTATCTACAAACATGATGTTAATATGGATTTTCCTGAAGACTTCTATAGATTTAGCGAACTGTACATCAAACTTCTTCTTTGGGAGTCTATGTGGATACAGTAGTTGTGGCTTCAAAATTTGTGGATTATTTGGGAATGCGATTAAATTAGGCTTAAGAGCCTTATTTATTTCTTCCTCCTCAACTTTCTACTCTACGACAAGCTTTTCTTCCATATGTTTGGAATCCGATGTAGACACTGCAGCCTCTTTAGGCTTACTCTCTCCAATCTCTTTACCACTCTCAAGGTGATGGCATTGCAATGTTCATTTGAGTTTATCTCTGTGTCGTGGCAAATTTTCATTTCTGTTGAGAGTGTATTGTACTTTCTAGATGACCAATCTCTAATTTAAGAGTTTTCACTATGGCCTCCATGTTGGTCATAAGCGTCTCAATGTTGTACATTCGTGACTCATCCCTGTTGAATCTCGTCATTGTCTCTAAGATTAATGCTTCCAAGATATCCTCCAATGATGACTTTCCTTTAGTAGCCTGATTATTGAACCCAGGAGGAGGTTGTAACACATTCATATTATTAACATAAGAGAGGTTCTCATGATTTCACATACCTAAATGGTAGTAGTTTGATGAGTTATTTTCCATCTGATCGAAATTTCTGTTGCTCACACAATGAACCTGATCTTTCTCCATCTTAGTCTCCTGGTATGATTTAGAAGCAGCCATAACAGAATCTGATTTCTATTGACTTCCCTGTAAATTTAATGCAACTCTTTGGGTTGTAAGTGATGACATATGAGCTGTAAGGCTGTAACGAGATCAACCTCATAAAGATTAGCAACTTTATACTTAATTATCAAAAGTTTGAATGACATGAATTATGCTCAAAGAATAATATATTTGGATTTAATTTGTGTATGAGTCTATTGAGTGTTTTTAACCCCCCCTCCCCCCTAACAATTTCAGATTAATGCAATCAATGGCAGTGTGGAGGAGAGCTGTGGTGCTTTGATGTGAACTCCAAAAGACATCATTTGAGTCATTTTTGTTCGAATAATTATTTAAATTTGGAATATTTTCAGTATATCTTGAAAGCTTAAAAACTGAATTTTTGATGTAATTGTTTCGTGGTTGATAGAATATTTTTATTGTGGTTTATTTAGTTCATTTGAGTTGCAACACTAGGGTTTAAATATTTTCAGTTTCTGCCCTAAGTTTTAAAACTCAACAAACCAAAATACTTGGAGTTTTGAGGCGATTCTAGTTGGAGAAGATAACCATATAAGTTATCTATCTCTTGGATATGGAATCATGAATTTTGGATGTGCAAAACTCAAGTAAAGGAAGTTTTCTCTAGGGTTACCAGAATGTATCCGAGAACAAGTAGATCCGATTTTGAAAATAATTTTGACATATCTATCGATTGAATTTGTATACAAAATTCTAACCCGTAATTCTCCTATGAGTAAGATGTATATAATTTAAATTTTGTAAATTCCGGTTTTCATTTATTTGTCAAACGAAATTTATTTTAGAAAGTTGTACCCAACAGAGTACTATCTGCAGGAGCATCAACTATTATCTGTGTCTAACCATTCAACCCATTGTAAAATATCTAAATTTGTATCAAATTCTGATAACCATGTTTAGGGCATCTTCTAACCAAGTGATAAGTGTAGTTTTTATACTTATTCGGGGTCCTAAATTATTATATATATATATTTTTTGACATATTAGTGCCTAATTTGTTATTTATTTCTTTTATTAGGAAAAATTTATGTTTGGATGAAGAATTGGAAGGAAGAACAAGAAATGACTAGAATGGAGGAAATTTAAAGTTCGGGGACTAAAGTGCAAATAATCAAAAGTTGTGACAGACCGCACGATGAAGATTCGAGAGCACTAGATGTCAATTGGATAGAAAAGAAGTCAAATGGATGAAATATAGTCAAAGTTTCTCAAACATCAATTTCTAGCCGAAAGAGTTATGCTCCGAGTTTTCTGTCTCAGATTGAAACTCATTTTTGACATTGCAAACCCTCGAATTAGAAAATGATTTCGAAATAAGAATTGTAGCTCTTTGAGTTATCTTTCCAACGCACTTTGAATCGCCATTCGAGGAGGCATGTGCCTCCTTCTTTTATGAGACGCTTGAGACTTCCTAAAGAGTTCAGGTGCGCGCACACTAGTTTGTACTAGACGGGTGCCTTTAAAGTGTAAAATGGGGAATGTTTTTGATTTTTCTTATTTTTGTTTTGGTAACAATCTAATGCAATCTTTTTAGCATTCTTTAAATGCCAAACTTGACCAGAACGTAGGGAGACCTCCCTAGACCTGAAATTCATAGATTCAACATATTTTGGAGGTAAGGAATTAGGGTAGATCATCAACATCAAAGGAATTGTGCAAGATTCTTGAAAATTGAGATTTCATTCAAAAAAGTGGATTTCTCCACTTTCTTCAGAATGTCTTCGATCTGGGTGATATTTTTCTATAAATTCTTGTATAGTTTAATTATTAAGGTGATTAGCTAAGTGTTTTTTTTTATTAGATGATTGAGAAACCCTATTTTTGTTTTCAATTTAAGACCTTAATTTAGGTATTTCTTGTTATTTCTTAATTGATCTTGTATTCCATTGCACTATTTAATTGTTTGACGATCAATTGAATAGTTAATTACTTGTTGCAGTGTAGGAATATTCACAATAAATTTAGAATGCGGTAAAATCAGCACATGAACAATAGATATTAGGAATAATATCTATGGCATGTGCAATCATGTAGATAAGCTAAACTCAATGCATGATTTTTCTATGAATTAAGACTAGGAATATGATCGGGTTATGTTAATCTTGGAAAATAGTATTTAACATATTAGCATTATCGTTGTTAAAAATGCATGAAATTAACTAAATTATTAATTGATAGTTGAAATACATGAAATAGGAAGAATCGTAAATCCAATACAAGCATTCACATTCATTAAAACCACAATTTAGTTGCTTTATTAGTATAGATTAGAAGAAGTATAAATTTCAACAAAATCGCTATTTTACTGTCACTACTCACTTGAATTTAATACTAGTTATTGAACTACATTTTAGTTTATTCCTCGTGGGAACGATAAACTCTAAACTCACTATTTCTGTTACTTGTACAACGACCTCATACGCTTGTGGGTTTTAACGTAACAAGCTTTTGGCTTCATTGTTGGGGAATAACGAATTTAATTTTAGTTTAGTATTTTATATTAAATTCATTTTTTTATTTTTCTTTTTTGTTTGTTTTAGGCTATTCATTTTACTACCTAATTCCTTTATCTTTCACTTCTTTTAGGTTTTCACCAATGTATGCAAGATTTTGATGGGATTGAGATCATTCCTATAGATCTCGAAATCAAAAGGACCTTCAAACAACACATGAGAAAACAGAGAATAGCAAAGATAATGACTGAAAATTATGTGAATCCAGTGTCAGTACTAGTGCAACCGTCTATTGTCTACTCACTCTTTGGACATGGAAACTTTCACCTTTGACCCGATGTCATCAATCTCTTCCAGAATCAGTATGACATCAAGTTTTTCGGAAAAGCTACAGAAAACTCTCATGAACACATACAAGCTTTTCTGATGTTATGTAAAGTTATCAGCCATGAGGAAATGTCATCAGATGCCATTCGAATGCACTTAGTCTCTCACACATTAAAGGAGGGCAAAACATGGATATACCCATTACTTGCTAGGAGTATTATATCATGGAATGATATGGTGCAAAAATTTACCATAAAATTCTTGCCGCCGTCTCAAGTCCACCAAATTTGTAACGAAGTCTATACTTTCAAACAGATGGATCTTGAGACATATCCAGAGGTATGGGAAAGGTTTAAGAACGCGTTTAGAAAGTGTCCCAATTTAGACATTTCTAAGCAAGCTCAAGTGTACCTCTTCCACTACGGTATACATCAGGAGTTCAAAAACATGGTAGATGATCGATAATGACTATGGATGTAGATGATGCTTATAAGTTGTATGAGATAGCCAAACGAGATGGAAGTCTAGAGGAAAAAACTAGTATACGTAATGTAGATGCAATTACAACGTGGCAGCACAGATGGAGGAAATAATGAGAAAGCTTGACACTTGGACCCATTTCGTGAATATGGTACAAACTCGAGCTCTGATTTGCGCAGGTTGTAGGGTATATTACATCACTACAAGTTTCTCTTTTGCTTCTACTTACATGGGTCAGCCAACAAAGTTCAGTTGTGTACAAAACTTCCAAAGGTAGCAAAACTACCCCAAGAATTACCATCCAGACTGGAACAAGTAGTCAAACTCTAATTAAGGGTAAAATTATCGTAATAGACCACCAGAGTCTCGACAGCAGCAACAACATGAGCAAGAGAAAAGGCTGTCACTGAAAGATTTGCTATTTCAGTTCATCACAAAGACTGGGACCAATTTCCAAAATCAGCTTTGTTCTATCAAGAATTTGGAATAGCATGTAGGACTGATAGCTGTTGCAATAGCCAACAGACCACATAGTACCTTGCCTAGCAACACAAAGAAAAATCCATGGGAGTAGGTACTAGAAATTGAGGTGGTGAGTTCTGAATCTAAAAAGTCACCATCATTTATCCCCACCACTTAGGTTCAAACCATCAACGCTATGAATGGGGTTCTGGTACTAGAAATTATTGCAAGAAGGAGCAAGACTGAGGGTACTTAGGTATCTACAAAGGGCAATGAGCAAGTGGAGTATTCTGAAGAATCAACATAGAATGATCAACAAACACATTCACACAGTCCACAAGTTGAGGTAACAGTTCCTATCAAAGCACTTGTTCACCCAATCCCATTTCCTCAAAGGTTGAAAAATGCCAAGATGGAGAAGCAGTTCACAAAGTTCCTGAAAGTCTTCAAAAAGCTGCATGATAATTTCCATTTCATTGCTGCAATACTTGAAATCTCAAACCACTCCAAGTTCTCAAAGGAGATGTTGACTAAGAAGAAGAAACTGCCCGAGCATGAAACAATAGCTTTATCTGAAGAGTATATCGCGATCATTCAATGCAGGATTTCTTCCAAACTTAAAGATATGGAGAGTTTTAGTCTACCTTACTCCATAAAAAAATTAAATGATATAAATTGTTTAATTGATTCAGGAGTGAGTATTAATTTAGTTCCCTTGCCTCTTTACAGGAAATTGGGATTAGGAAATCCTAAGGTGGCATCTATTATCCTTCAGCTGGTAGACCAATCACTGAATCACCCCTATAGAATAGTTAAAGGCATGCTTATTAAGGCCGAAGAGTTCATTTTTCCACGTGATTTCATCATCCTGGACATACAAGCGGCATATTAGATGCCCATAATCTTGGGAAGGCCATTCTTGTCTACAAGCCTAGCCTTGTTGGATTTTGATACTAATGAGATAGTTCTAAGGGTGGAGGATAAGCAACAAAGCTTTACTATGGAAAATCCACTCAAGTAGCCCTCCTACTTTGAGGATTGCTAAAGAGTGGACCATTGTGAGAGCTACAAGGGTAGGGCAGATAAATGTGGAATTGTTGGTATGGACAGCAATGGAAACTTGATTATGTGAAGAATTAAAGATGAAAAAAGGATGTTCAATCAATACATAAAGTGCAAAGCTGAAAATTTCCTTTTCAAGCCCTAGAAACAATAAGAGTCAAGTTAAAGACTTTAAACAAGCTTCATTGGGAGGCAACCCAACACTTCTATTTCTTTTATTTATTATACTTTCTAGACATAGGATTATTTAGATAAGTCTTTATTTAATTATTAGGGACTCATTATCAATTTCCCGTTTTCCCTTAGGTCCCTAAGATTTATTTGGTTTATTAGATGTTTGAGCTAAGCAACATTTGCTCTAGGTTTTTTAGCCTTAATGTTTAATTTGGCCACTTTGTGCAGGAAAATGATGTCGTGAAACACTTAAATCAACATTGACCAAAGAGACAACGGGAGCAATAGGACAAGATAGTCTTGGACTTCATGCCATATCAGGGTAGTATTTTCTTTCTTTCTTCTCCACCCTTTATATGCGGACTTATGATTTAAGATATTGAGGATAATATCTAGTTTTTGTTCTGTTTTGTGTGTTTCCGCGTATGTTTTATTCCTTCAGATATTAGAAAAAAAAATGAAAAATTCCAAAAAATCCAAAAATAATTTCTTTTTTTGTGCTCGTGTAATTTAGTTGGCCCAGCTAGTAATAATGAATATATTAATTATGAATTGATTTATGAATGGTGAATATGTTGCATGATTAGGTTAATTTTTAGTTTTCCATGTGAATTTTGATGTATATTGAGAACATGAATTAAGTTGTGCATTGTGTAGGAATGAGTTGATTTTATAATAGGTTGAAATAGTAGACTTTAAATGCTATACCCGAGCCAGTATATTTTACATCCTTAGATAAAATTGAGAATATTTTGGAGGATTTCACTGTTGTAGGAAGATGTTGAAATAATTGGATTCCATGCGTGAAATTAAAAATCTTGTGTAGATTGTCTAAGGTCAATATAATGAAATTTGATGAAAGTCTTTAAGTTATAGATCTGTTTACTTGGATAGATGTTTAATGAGGGACATTGCACTAATTAAGATATAAAAAATTTTATTTGAAAATTTCTCTTGGTAGTCTTTATGACTAAAGTTATTAAGCATGTAAGGGTGTTAAAACATGTTGTCCTAAAATCAACTGACTTAGGAGCCATTGGTTTAAAGCTTGTTGCATGGGTTATCTAGAAAGTTTAACGAAGAGAATGCTACAAATAAAGTAAAAAATGTTGAAATAGAAGATGCACAAAATACTTTGGTTAAGTCCCAAACATTTATTTAGGGGAATTCAACTTTTGATAAGGGATTATAAGCCTAGTTAAGTCCTAAATATTAAAGCAATCAAACTTGACGTAGGAGCCTCATTTGTTGACATGTTGAACTGCAGTTGATAAAATTTACCTAAACGAAAGAGGTGAGGATAATATAAAATTCAACATTAGATCACATACTTGAAAAGAGCAAAAAGAACAAGTTTGGGGGGGTGCATGAATCTCATAAGTGAGGATAAGAACATCTTGACCATTAAGGGTCGGGAATGGAACAACTTGTGTATTCATGATTTTATGCTTAATTCTTCACACACGTTGGCTTTGCATTGGAAAAGTAGATTTTGTTTCTATATTATGATCTTGAAACTATGCTTAGATTTAATGTCATGATTTCAATTCTGATATAGAATGTCGGGTTAGCTAGCAAAATATTTTTGCATGTTTACGTATTTGTTTTATAGTTGGGTTTTAGTTTTGTTTGAGAACAAACAAATATTCAAGTTTTTGGGTTTTGTAAGTGTAGTTTCTACACTTATTCAGGGTCCTTAATGATGATATTTTGTTATTTTTTGGACGGATTAGTGCCTAATTTGTTACTTATTGCTTTTATTAGGAAGAATTTGTGTTTGGACAAAGAATTTTAAGAAANTTCAAGTTTTTGGGTTTTGTAAGTGTAGTTTCTACACTTATTCAGGGTCCTTAATGATGATATTTTGTTATTTTTTGGACGGATTAGTGCCTAATTTGTTACTTATTGCTTTTATTATGAAGAATTTGTGTTTGGACAAAGAATTTTAAGAAAGAACGGAAAGGGCTAAATTGAAGGAAATCTAAAGTTTGGGGACTAAAGTGTAATAGTCAAAGTTGTAACAGACCTTGTGATGAAGATTCGGGAGTACTATGTGTCAATTGGATAAGAAAAGAAGTCAAATGGATGAAATATAGTCAAAGTATTATCAAATATCAATTTCTAGCGAAAGAGTTATGCTCACATTGAAGCTTATTTTTTGCATATCAAATACTCGAATTGGAAACTTATATCTAAATAAGAATTGTATCACTTTGAGTTATCTTTACAACACACTTTAAATTACCTCAATTGAATATCGGGGAGAGAAAGTTATGACAAAAATAGTGAACGCTGCTCGGGACAAAGAAGTGTGTGCCTCCTCTTCTTCTGAGACGCCTGAGACTTCTTAAAGAGTTCAAACATGTGCCTCAGTCTAAATTGGAAAAAAAAAAACTCATTTTTCTTATATTTGCTTTGACAACAATTGAATGCAGTTTTGTTGGCTTCCTTTAAATACTATAACTCGATCAGAACGTAGAGAGACCTATCCAGACATAAAATTCATAAATTCAACATATTTTAGAGGTAAAGAATAAAACCAGATCATCAACATTAAGGGAATTGTACACGATTCTTGAAGATTGTTCATAATCAAGATTTCATTAAAAAAAAAAAAAAAAAAAGTGGATTTCTCCACTTTCTTCCATATTTCTTTGATCCGGGTGATATTTTTCTATAAATTCTTGTATAATTTAATTATGAGTATGATTAACTAAGTTTTTCTACTGTATAGGATGATTGATGAACCATATTTTTGTTTATTTCAATTTAAGACTTTAATTTAGGTATTTCTTGATTGCTTTTGCATTCCTATTGTACTATTTAATTACTTGGCCATCAATTGAACAATTAGTTACTTGTTGTAGTGTAGGAATACTCACAATATGTTTAGAATGCAGTAAAATCAACACATGGAGAATATGTATTAGGAATAATATCTATGGCACGTGCAATCA
Source organism: Fraxinus floribunda (assembly GCA_903798395.1). Classification (NCBI taxonomy): domain Eukaryota; kingdom Viridiplantae; phylum Streptophyta; class Magnoliopsida; order Lamiales; family Oleaceae; genus Fraxinus; species Fraxinus floribunda. The sequence continues at coordinate 9,044 of CAIGRS010253485.1, forward strand.
TGTAAATAACATAAACTAAATGCATGTTTTTTATTTGAATTCGGACTAGAAATATGATCATGTCGTATTAATCATAGGTTGGTGTATCTTTGAAAAAGCATTTAACATATTAGCATTATCAGTTGTAAAAAAATGCATGAAATTAACTAGATTATTATTTGATAATTGAAATAGATGAAAATAGGGGGAATCGTGAATCCAATAGAAGCATTCACGTTTATTAAAATCACAATTTAGTTTCTTTATTAGTACATATTATAAGTAGTATAAACAACCACAAAATCATCCATTTGATGTCGCTACTCACTCGGATTTAATACTAATTATTGAACTACATTTTAAACATTATTCCTTGTGGGAATAATAAAAAACTCATCATTCCTATTACTTGTACAACGATATCGTAGACTTGCGGATTTTAATGTAACAGTAAGTCTTTAATCTCTCCAAGTCTCATAGAATGGTTCGAAGTCATATTGTTTGAATAGGTCAATCTCACTTCGTAATTGAGTGACTTGGAAGGGAGAAATAATTTAGTGAGGAATTTCTTAGCCAATCCATCTCAAATAGTGATAGATCCATCTAACAATTATTGGAATCATCCTTTTAATTTACCCCTCAAGGAAAAGGAAAATAGACAGATTGCCTCTTCAATAACGCTGTTCATCTTCACTGTATAACAAATCTCCAGAAAAGTAGCTAGATAAGCATTATGATCATCTTGTGACGATCTCCCTTACTGATTCTCCATGTGTACCAACCCTGGCTTCAGTTCAAAGTTGTTTACAACTATTTGTCTGGCGTGCAATACTAGAGTAGTCGTCTTTAAGAATTGGTCTGACATAATCCCGAATAGTGTGTTGCTCATTGTTTTCATTTGCTTCATGTTCCACCATTGCTTCAAGTTCCTTTTTCTTATACCCCTTAAAAATTGAAAAATTCTTTCGATTTCAAGATCAACGAGTAGTAACTTAGAACTCCTCGATATACGCATAAACCTGAAACAAAACAAGAAAACTATTAAAAGTACTATTTAGTAAAAATCAATTAAATCAATCTCCGACAATGGCGGAAAAACTTGTTACGCATTTCTATACCGTAAACGTACAATGTCATATTTTGTAATATAACGATTAAGTTAGGATGTTGAACCCACATTAATTGAATTTCGATTTTATACTGAGTACTATAATTGAATAGCATCTATTTTATCTAGACAATTGAAATTTAGTGTCAATGGTTTTAAATAATTCTAAGGTGAATAAGGTGACGAGCTCAACAATTTGTATGCAATTTAGAAGAGTTTATCATTATGAGAAAGCAGAGGGTTGTGATTTCACCTATCTATCAACTATGCTTCTAAATTATATAGTTCTCTCTAATCAATTTTCTCAAATTTATAAGAAAGAACCCTAATGTAATTCTAATGTCTTTCTGAGACCGAGTATAAACTATTCCCAGAATTCAATTTTAATATCTCTATTCCAAATTAAAAATCTAAGAATTATCAAGTTTTTGGATCTTATGCCGAACATTTTCAAAGAAATTATACTTTATCTCAGAACCTATAATTCCTAGGTTTTATTATTCTAAGATCATTTCTAAGGTTTCTTCTCTTGAGTGCCGAAACTTAAATAATAAAATCCATCAATTAATAGTCAGTTAATTGAAAGTATTAAATTCAAATAACACAAATAAACTAATTGGAAATCTAAAAAAACAACTATTAAATATCAAAACGTAATCTCAAGTTAGATTACAACATATAAGAATTAGTTTATGATGGAATATATAGAAAATATCAATTTCATACTGAACAACATAGAGAAGAATAGAGAAAAAACTATTTTTGGTAGAAATTCAATCTTCTTCACGTTGTTGTGCTTGCTTTCTTCCTTGATTTCTTCATTCTTGCCTTGTTGAACTGTGTTTTAAAAGTGACCTCTATCTTGGTATTTATGTCATCTTGAAGTCCTTTTGGAGGAGTTGGAGTTGAATTGGACTTTTTAAAAGATGGTAGGAATAAAAAACCCGTTTCCCGGTAGGAAGCGCCAGGCGCTAAGATCGTAGCGCCGCAACGCCATGCTAGATACTGTTGGGTAATTGCCTAAAAGTCAAAATTAAGAAATTCATTTAAGGCAAAGAAGATGGCAAAATTGAATTTCTCTTGTCCACTTGAGAAGTCAAAGAAGAAGAATTTGAAATTTAATTCTCTACATAAACCTCCTTGATTCCACCTCCTTTGGCCTCTATAAATAGTTGTATCATCTCCTCTTTTTATTATCCCATCCAAGAGAGGAAAATTATAGCTTGGAGAGAAGAAAAAAGGTTCTAGGCTATTGGAAGTTTTTTTTTCTCTGTAATACTTTGGGATTAGGTTGGTGAGTGAAAATTCTATATGATTGTAACAATTTTTCATATAATGGAAAAGCTTTGGCAGTCCATTTGTGCGTTATATTATTTATTTTTCTTTGTTTGCTAATACTCCTGAACAACAAAAGATCCTGCGGGCAATAGAAATAAAGGAAATTGACGTAAATTTCCCAACAAGTGGTATCAGAGCGTCGGGTGGTTCAGAGAATTGCAACAACAGAAAAATATGTCATTGAGTTATGACGTTGAGAAATATGATGGGAGAATCAATTTTGGCTTGTGGCAAGAACATGTCAGGGATTTATTGATTCAA
>CAIGRS010253502.1:0-14023 GCA_903798395.1 Fraxinus floribunda
GGACCCAGCCGACCCACTTGACTCAAGTTCGAATAGATTAAGGGCGTGTTCGGTAGAGATTAAAATTGAAAAACTAGCCGTTATTGTTGACTTTTATTAGACGAGTGAGACTCAATAACAATTATATTTTCAATTTTAATTGAATTTTAAGTCATACCAAACATGGCCTAAGTCTCCAAATTGGTCAACTCCTGACCATTTGAGATTTTATTTATAAATCGTGACTCATTACATTAAAGAGTCAAGTGAAATTATTGAAGCAAGATGTAGTCAAATAGTTATATCCTTTATTTATCATTCAACAACTCAATTCCCATTTGACTTCGGTATATTGGAGCGAGCAAAATGATCTTTTCCTGTCCAATATGTATCAACCTCCAAGCCTCGTTTTCATAAAGCAAATCAATTTTAATTGCATCACAATATAGAGTTCAAAGATTCGATCGTCAAATTACTGAACTCAAATGTCATTACTTACTAAAAAAGCCTTTGAAGTGGTAATCGTCTTACTAAGTGATTTGTTGACCTCGAAAGATGGCTCCAACATGGCCAACAGAAAAAAAATGTTCAAGTCAACTCTTTCCAGCACACGCAGCACGACATCAGTCACCTGTGACCTTTTTCGGAGGGGTTGGGAGAGACCGCGAGCACTCTGACGGTCACGTCAGTTTATGTTCAACCGAAAAAGTAGGTCATCGACAGTGGAACACTCGCCGGGAAAATGGTTGAGAGAGAGATATGTGGTGATTAAGGTGCTAATGTGTAGGGGAGAGAAATGTTACTCTAGTTTGCTATGCCTGTTGGAGATAGTGGGATCCGAATCCTTTTTCAGGCACACGTAGGGTGTATTTATTCCAAGGATGGGAAGAGAAGAGCCGTTGGATGAGGAAACACCCGTTATTAGATCATCGGGACTCGTCCCATCCCAGGTGTCAATCTATCTTTCCATAGGTTGGCTGCTATTTAATGTTTCTGACAAAAGCAGCTGAATTTGATCGTTTGGGTCCTGCCACACGTCACATCAATCAGGGATTTGACTTTGGAAAGATCTTTGTACGAGACATCTTCGTTGGGGCGAGGTGAGGCAGGAGTGGAGTTGTAGGAGCCGAGTACGGGCCTTTGTATTCGCGATGTATCACAGATGAGTTCGGTTCCTTTGCTGGCATTTGTCCAGTTCGTCCCGTGTAATCGCTTCGACTTGTGCAGTCGCCTCGTCTTATGCGTAATCTACTCGGCTGCCACGTGGCGCGATGCGAACCACCCCTGCTGACACGCGACAAGTGAAGTGGTAGTCCTAGCTCAGGCCCGTAACAATAGTCCTGCAAGTCCATTATGGATATTCATATAATACAAGGACTTTTAAAGTAGATGTTAGGACGCATGGGGAGGAGGTGCTGACGCTAGACGAACGGAGGGATGGTAACTTTATAGAATAGTGATTTGAAGCGAAGTCGCGGCATTATCGGGGCGATAGAAGTTGGCAACCCTGTGAGGAGTTGTTTCAACTTGAGATTCTGCTATGGCCGAAGTGGTGTGTTGACAACTCTTGTGGAGAGCTGTTGTGGCCAAGGCGATAGCTCTGAAGACATCTTTGGATTTTGTGCCAAGGATTTGAAAGCTTTCGCGTCTTCCCAAGACACGTATAGGGGCGCCTGCTTCTTCCAAGGCACTCCTCATTTGCCATAAATGGTAATGATGGCGACGCGTATGGGCCATGCGTGGAGTTCACCGCTTCATCAGGACCGTTCATCTTGGTGATTTTTGAGTTTAACGGTGATCTTGATGCCTTAGATTTGGACGGTCCAGATGTGGTTGGGACTAATCCAACGGTTGAGGTGAGCCCCAAGATGCCTATATAAAGTTCATCTCTTTCCTTTTGAAGTTTTTCCTTTCTCGAAAATTTCTGAAGCACTCGAGAACTCTTGCATTCCGTCTCTTGTTTGCTATTTCTGGCGAATTCCAGTAACGAACTCCGACAACTTTCTTGCAAATTTCGGCCAGCAAAGATTCTCTGCGTCGAATTAGGTAATAACCAAGATTTCTGGCTTCTTCATCTTTTTCTTCTTTTGAACTTCTGAAATTTTTGAGATGGCAAGCGAACTGTCTATTATGAGGGGGAGTGAGGAGGGGTAAGGTGAGCAGAGTTAGACCCTGAGAGAACCACAGTGGTATCGTCGGATGAACTGAGTAGGGCCATTATGGCCGAGAAAAACATTTGGAGGCGACCTGCCTCTCCCGTGGATACTTCCATTCAGTGGGGGCATCAAAATACCCTTCAAAAATCACTCCGGAGAAAATGGAGAGGTGTAGGACAGTGTGTAGGGTCCCCCATGATATCCAATTTATCCTACCCGAACCTCATGAGAGGACCTGCTACCCTAGACCGGGGTGTGTAGCGGTGAACGATCATCTACTCCGGGCTAGACTGAGATTGCCCTTTCACCTCTTCTTTCTTTTAGTGCTTAGGTATTATGGATTGGACCCTACCCAATTTAACTCGAACTTATGGTCCCAAATGGTAGGGACTTGGATGTTGTGGCGTAGGGCCAGCATCGGAGTGGACATGCCTTTCAGCGTGTTCCACTCAATCTTCATTCCAAAAGTCGTCGTTGAAGGGAGGAGAGTCGAGGTTGGTACTACCGGCTCCTTAGGGGTCTCATTCCCCAATTCTGTATGGGGCGCCTTCATTAATAAAAAGCTTAAAAAGCTCTTGGTTCTGGGCCTCTGGCCGGTGGGATACCATGTAGAACGATCCCATGGCGCCTCTGACCGTCCCCACCACCTACTTAACTTACATTAAGTAGTTATACCGACCTGATTTTACTTAACCAATTTTGCTCATGTTTTAATATTTTTGCTCATTGTAGGCTCTCTACCGAAGTGTGATATATTCTAAGAAGAGTGGGATATCATCAAGCAACTATATCAGACGCCTCTGTCGGAGAGGAGTTATAAGGAAATCATTGACAAGAACCGCCACTTCGTTATGCACGGACTAATGATGAACCAAGGTAGCTAACTCTTTAGCTCTCTTTTACCGTTTCCCTTGCTGTGAATACTTATCACTTTCTTTTCTATCTTCTCGCGCAGAGGACTTCAAAAACAAAAGGCCACCGAAGCCCAACCTTGCCACGATCCGCTGAGCGTGACTGAGGCCAAAACACTCAAGACAAGCTCGACTGCGTACAAGAAGCAGTCGAAGCATCTACTCTCCCTCAGCAGGCTAGCCAATAGCTTGCTGAGGAGAATGTGACGGAGAAAGGAGCCTCCCTAGTGCTGAGGAGGAAAAAACGGGCAGGCCCATCTGGGGCCTCTACTTCTGCTCAAGCTACAGTGACTTCATCTCCTCCCTGTGCTGACGTCGGGGTGACTACGGTAGCCCAACCCATTTCCAGGCCATTGTGCCTATAACTGCGTACTTTACTGGTGACCCGGCCTAGAAGAGGCAAAAGAAGCCTGCTAACGCCTCAGCTCGGGGCACAAATTTTTTGGGGAGTAAAGATGAGGACCTTCCTGAGGCGGTTCTGGAGATGCTGCCTCCTGAAACTGCTTCTGCTGCCAGGGTCCATAGCAAGTGTTGGACTGAGGATTGGGCCAATCACGCTGCCTCGTACGAGATTGAGGATTTGCTGACTGCCAACAGTGCATGTGTGGCAAGGGCATTAAGTATGGGCGCTGCGGCAGAGGATCTGGTCTGAGGCCTCCGTAAGCGAAATGACTAGCTGGAGGAAAGGTCCAGGCCTCGAGCACTTGGGAGGCCGAATTGGCTAAAGCCAAGAAGGACGTTGAGCAGGTAGACAAGAAATGGATAGCAGCCACCTCAAAGTTAGATACGATCGAGATGCAAGCCAACCAGTTGAGGCACGAGCTGGATGATATTGTTTCTCAAATGGCGACTCTAACTAAGAGGGTTGACTATGCCAATGAGCACCATCAAATAGCCTCAGAGGCACTGGCAGAGGCTAACAGGGAGAAAAGTGAGTTGAAAAAGCTAACCAAGGCCCAGGTTGAAGAGATTAACTCCCTTAAGGCAGAGGTGAAGACAGTTGGCGAGGTGGCGGTCCATGACTATAAAGATAATTTTCACACCACGCTGGAGTACGATGACTTCACCAACTACTGGGCATCTTGGGCTGCCAAGGAGGTGATGTCGCATTTGCGCGAGAAGCAACTCGATCTGGACATCAACTTCTTGGAAGAAGAGTTCAGTGGCCCCACTGGGGGTCGCCCAGTGGCCGAGGAGGGATAGGATGAAGAGGCGAAAGAGGGGGTCGTGGTCCATGTAGATTAGTTGCTTTGTTATTTTCATTACTTTCTATTGTAATGGCTTCGGCCTCTTACTATAATTTTAATAAAATACATTTCCTTCCAAGTGTTGTCGCTTCAATTTGCTTCATTTTTGCTGCACAAGTAATCACATCTTCAAACATTACTTGGGTTGAGTAGTGGTAGTACTGTAATCGTATCAACTCACCTTAATCCTTTAATAAAATAGGACAAGTAATATCACGTCGGCTTTGTTCAACCATTTAATAAAATGGGACAAGTAATATCGCGTTGGCACTGTCCAACCATTTAATAAAATGGGACAAGTAATATCGTGTCGACATTGTTCAACCATTTAATAAAATGGGACAAGTAATATCGCGTCGACATTGTTCAACCATTTAATAATTTTCCTCTGAGGTGATTCCTTTGGGGGATTTGTACCTCGGTGAGTTTGGTCTAAGTTGGTGCACTTCTACTTTATCAGAGGTGGCACCCGCTCCACCTCTGATTACACAAATTTTCTTGGAGGTGACTCATTGGGGGGAGCTTGCACCTCTGCAATGTTGTTTTTAAGTTTGAGCGCTTCTGTTTTATCAAAGGTGAAAAGGTGGCACCCACACCGCCTCTAATTATACATATTTTCTTGAAGGTGACTCATTGGGGGGGGCTTGCAACTTTGCAATGGTGTTTTTAAGTTTGAGTGCTTTTGTTTTATCAAAGGTGGCACCCGCACCGCCTCTGATTACACAGATTTTCTTAGAGGTGACTCCTTGGGAGGAGTTTGCACCTCGACAAGGTTATTTTTAAGCTCGTGCGCTTCTGTTTTTATCAAAAGTGGCACCTGCACCGCCTCTGTTTACACATATTTTCTTGGAGGTGACTCCTTGGATGGAGCTTGCACCTCGACAAGGTTGTTTTTAAGCTCATGCGCTTCTATTTTATCAAAGGTGGCACCCGTACCGCCTCTGTTTACACATATTTTCTTGGAGGTGACTCCTTTGGGGGAGCTTGCACATCTGCAGGATTGTTTTTAAGTTCGTCGATGCCAGAACGAAGTGAGGCAGAAAGTATTCCATTCATTTGATTGCAGTATTTACAAGGTTACACGCTTCCTACTGGTAGTACTTCCTTAGGTGTTCAATATTCCAAGGGTGATGCATTGCCTTTCCTTCTAAGTCTTCCATAGTGTAAGTGATGGGCCGGATTTCCTAAACTATCTTGTAGGAACCCTCCCAATTTAGCCCTAATGTCCCTGTGCCGGGGTCTTTGGTTGAAGGAAAAACCTTGCGGAGCACCAAGTCACCGATGTAAAACATTCTCTTCTTCACTTTGGCGTTGTAATAACGCATCATCTTACGTTGGTAGGAAGCGAGCCTGACCTGAGAACCATCTCTCTTTTTTTTCAAGAAAATCCAGCTCAAACTTCCTCAATTCATCGTTTGTCACTTCGTTGAAGTGTATGCGGCGAGGAGAAGGAATACCAACCTCTATAGGACTCATGGCCTCAGCTTCGTAAGTCATGGAAAACGGAGTTTCCCCAATGGCTATTTTATACGTAGTTCTGATGGCCCAGAGGACTTGGGGGAGCTCGTCCACCCAGGCTCCTTTAGAGGCTTCCAGCTTCCTTTTGAGGGTGAGTTTTGACTTTGGGAAGATGTTTGTATGAGAGATCTTCGTTGGGGTGAGGTGAGGCAGTAGTGGAGTTGTAGGAGCGGAGTACGGCCCTTTACATCCGCGATATATCGCAGATGAGTTCGTTTCCTTTGCTGGCATCTGTCCAGTTCGTCCCGTATAATCGCTTCGGCTTGTGTAGTCACCTCGTCTCATGTGTAATCGCCTTGACTGCCACGTGGCGCGGTGCGAACCACCTTTGCTAACACGCGGCAAGTGAGGTGGCAAACCTGGCTCAGGCTCGTAACATGATTAATTGATTCTTTATTGCAAGTATACATTTCCATGTCCCAATTTCCAAAGCCCCAATGTCATCTCCAAACAAGATCTCACTCAATATCACTTCAAAGAATATGAATTAGCGATGATTGTCACATTATCTGCTCAGGATGAAGGTAACTCGTTCAATAATCAAGTAATGTTTTATTCCAAGTGATCGTGAATAAAATATTTATGTGATTTCCTTCCATGTGTACTTAAAATATAATTGTCCTTATTTCTAAATCTAGACAAACCCTAATAAAAAGACTACAATCTTATCAATATACACCATCTAACTCTATCACCAATTACAAAAGATGAGTTTTGATCATGTCACAAATTGCGTCTCACTAAACTCAACCAATCAAGTGTACAACTTGTAACATGGTATTATTATGGAGACTTAGATTAATTGCTCAAATTAATAATGATAGATATGTGCATTATTATTATAGCAAAGCCTCATGAGAGTGCCATAGAAAGTTATGTTTAGCAAAGCTAATTTGTAATGCAGTCTCGTTGGAATTGAACTTATTATTATATTAATGTCACTGAGTTCTATTTTATTCATGCACAAAACTAATATGTGTGAAGAATTGTGAATTTGAATGAATCTACATTCACCTGCCTTTGGCTTATTTAAGTTTGAGGACAAACCCTTTTTTCTTTTTTTCTTTTTTTGAACACTAGATCGTTAGGTGGGCTCGTGGGTAGGGTTGGGTGTGGGTTGGTTGGATTGAATTGACTTGACTTGATTTTTTATTTAATCCAAATCCAATCCAACATGTTCGATTTGACTAGAAGTCAAACCAAACCAACCCGTCAACGGTTGAAACTTAATCCAACCCAAACCGATCAAGCATGCATAGGTTTGAGTTAAGTTGGTCGGTTTTGACTAGAAATCATTATATTCTCAATTTTTAGTTTATCGTCAAATAACTGTGCATTTGTACATAGTATTCATGTAGCCGGCCTACGTTAAAAAAGGGAAGTTTGTACATTTAAGTCGTTAATAGCTCCTCCTTGATTTAGTTACCGCTCGGTGGGAATCTCATTTGTTGAGGAGGCCATTATTCTATGGCACCAGAATAAAGTTCATCCCTTGGCTTGTGTGTGAGCATTTCATTGTATTGCCCACGGTTGAACTCACTTAATCTACATATATGGAACTCTTTGATTTGAACTACTCCGAATCCGACGATGAACTCACATTTCGCCCAGGGGGACTCTTGATTCTATTTGCTTCTTTCTAGCATATGGTGAAAATGTTATCTCAATTGATTAGTTTCTTCTACTTTATGCATACTAAAAGCTTAACCATGCCCTACCACCAAGAATAGATTCTCGCCTTCTATTTAGGTCCAACCAAGAAAGGCATGAGAGTCTTTGGGCTTTGCTTGGGCAGAGGCCGAGTTAAGTAAAAATTGGCTACCTAGTGATTGATGAGCATCGTTTTTCCATTATTGTGTCTATTTAAATTTTTCTACTTTAGGCATTAATTTTTTAATTCATCGAGTTGGCTTTGGTTTGGTTGGATCTTAATTCATAATTCGAGATTCAATCCAATGTGACCTCAAATTTGATTTTTCAGCTTGAATTCAACGCAAACGAACTTAAAATCAACCCAAAGCGGTCAATTTGGGTTGGATTTGGGGCAGACCCAGGGGGGGGGGGACCCCAACTTTTGATAATTTTTTTTTTTTAATGTTTGATAAAGTTATGTTTGATATCGATTGAAATCTAAATTTTAATCTAAATCAAAGTTAACAATTGATTTTAATTACATATTTCATGAAATTCATAACTATTTAACTTTTATCAAAATTTACTAAAAAATTGATTTTAATCTCCACCAAACGAGGGCAAAATCAAAATAAATTTGAATTTTTCTCTTACTCTCTCTTACTCTTTTCTTCGCGCTTTTCACAAAAAATTGACTACGTTATTTTCAGTTTCAAATTGAACCTATTGGATAAGTGTTTTAGATGAATTGCCCACATGGGTGAGGTCATCTGGGTGTGGGCAATCGGATGGTGGTGGTTCGCGATCCTGTTGCTGGCCGGAGGTACGACTTTCAGCAATTTGTCCATTTTTCGAGTAGCTGATTTTGCTTGCTGATTTTTGCCGAATTATTGGATGATATGGGAAATTCTTGAGATGGAATTGTAGAGGGTGTTGAGGAGATTGTGTTGGTACCAATGTCCAGAGGTTCTGGCGGTGGAGAAGAGTAGATGTGGTCATCAGACTATGGTGGTGGTAGAGGAGAAGAGAGAGTGCGTTTTTGTTATTTTTAATATTTTTATAAGTTTTGGACTGATTTGCATTTTTAAAAATATTTAGGAGCAAATTGCAATTTATTCTTTATTTTTCTTTTCTTTTCTTTTTTGTTTTATTTATATAGNGAAGAGTAGATGTGGTCATCAGACTATGGTGGTGGTAGAGGAGAAGAGAGAGTGCGTTTTTGTTATTTTTAATATTTTTATAAGTTTTGGACTGATTTGCATTTTTAAAAATATTTAGGAGCAAATTGCAATTTATTCTTTATTTTTCTTTTCTTTTCTTTTTTGTTTTATTTATATAGGATGGTATATTGGTCATTTTATGTTAAAAATTGGTGAAAATGACGTTCAACGCAAAGAATATGAAAGGTATGGACGTTCTGCGCCAAAAAACGAAATGTAGGAACGTTTTTCACAAAAATCTTCAAAGGTATGAACGTTATGCGCCAATTACCCTTTTATAAATAGAAAAGCAATACGATGATTACAAAAAAAAAAAAAAACAAACAAACAAACAAGTTCGATCAACCTACTGAAAAGCGAGGGTGAATTTGGCTCGAAAATTTACAAATGAGTTGACTTGTATTCGACTCGTTCAATAAGTGTTGAGTTAGGATTACTTGTGGGGTCGAGCTGAACTGATTTGGCTAAGTCAATTGCCATCACTACTCTAGCAGGAACATTGGGTGCTGAAATACGATGAAAAAACACTTTGAGGTTAACTGTACAGTTAAGTAAACATTGGGGACCTCACATGCAGTAGAGCCAAATAAAAACACCAGTAAAGGTCAAAGATTCCTTGTCGCTGTATTTGCAGGCCTTTCTCTGTTAGTCAGCACAAGAAAAAAGAAAATACGAAGAGAACGATCAAGGGTTTTGAAATGCCGTGCCTGAATCTGTCGACTAACGTGAGCCTTGAGGGCGTTGACACCTCCACTATACTCTCCGAAGCCACCTCTACTGTTGCCAAGCTCACCGAAAAGCCCGAGGCTGTATGTATTTTTTTTTCATTTCATTCTCTCTCCAGTATTTGTGATCAATTTTGTTATGATCGGTTCTCGGATTTAAATTTTTTTATTGATTTATTTTACCTCTGATGTTCATTTGTAAGTGGGTTTGGGTTCTCCTTGACCATTTTATCGTCTTTATGCGGGTTTAGATTGCTTTTTATTTCGAAGTTTATGCAAAAAAAAAAATTAATTGGGTGATTCAGCCCAAAAAAGGTTTGAAGTTTTAACGTTGTGATTGATGGTGGGTTTGTGCGATCCTTTTGCGCGCGCGCAAAAAATTGCTTTGGTAGGTCTGATTTGCCACACTTCCCAGTTCCCAATTTTGAGGGAAAAGTGGAAACTATGTGAAAATTGTGTTATAATTTGTAGGGAGCACTGGAAACATATGTTTTATAAACTTTTGATTGGTTCAAAATGAGTCACTGAGACAAGTTGATTACATGAACTTTAGAGTTCTGCGTGATTAGTTGAAAATGCTTAAATCAACTTGCATTCTGGAGGTTCAAATGCTGCACCTTTCAATTAGGTTACTGTGTACTGTGAAGGTTTTTTTTTTTCAAATTTAATTAACATGATTCTATGAACTCAATGTTGTTAGCTGAACTAAGGAATTATTTATGTGCTTCTCGATTTTTTTCACTTGCCTAGAAATGATATGTTCGAAACAAAATTTTACTGATCACGCAAGTTATTGTTATTTACATGGACAATATAACTTGTGACTTTTTTTTGAATGCCATTTATTTGTTATTTTACTTCAGTTGATCTGCTTAACAATAAATGCTTATCTGTCAATTTTCCAATAAGTGGATTGATTCTTAAAATAAAATAAGTTATATCTTTCTTTGGAAATGATCCTTTCAAGGGCACTAAACTCTTGTTGGATCTGTCGTTGATGCAGTATGTGATGGTTGTGTTGAAAGGATCTGTACCCATGGCATTTGGAGGGACAGAACAGCCGACTGCTCATGGAGAGCTGGCGTCTATTGGAGGGCTTAACCCTGATGTCAACAAGAAACTGAGTGCTGCCATAGCTAACATACTCGAGACTAAGTTGTCTGTTCCCAAATCACGATTCTTCCTTGTATTCCAGGACACTAAGGTAAGAAAATTATGCTTTTATACTTGACTAAAAATTGTCTCTTCCACGAACTAGTGTCTTCTTATTGCATTCTTCCTTCTTGTCTAGGCCTATCAAAGTCAAGAATATGCACAATGTCTTCATGCTTTACACCAGTACTAAATCATGTAACTGAACTTTCACTATTTAGATCCATGTAAAAGTACAGTTTATTGCATAATAAAATGGGCATGCTCTATTTTATTATTATATTTTTGGAAAGTTTTTTCCTTGTACACCTTTCCCCTACTTTTGTTAATGCTTAATGACATTCACTGTTTTTCACAGGGTTCCAACTTCGGGTGGAACGGATCAACCTTCTAAGGTTCCAACATCTGGCATTCTCAACTGTCCTACTATATTATGTGTCTGGAAATCGTATATATGCATGAATCGACTTTGTGTCATAGACGATTTATGTGTATTCTGTTTACTATATCGGCCATCTAATGTTTGACTATTTTCATCCTTTATAATGGATTTTGGGCAACCTTGCACACTTTGATCTTTTACGAGGTTTTCTATCTTGTGAAGGAATAGATGTTATTTATGACTGAAAGTTGTCACTCTCCATTGCTGCCATGTTACTCTTTACCAACTTTATGTTTTCGTGTTTCTACTAGTCGGTCTGAATGCTGAAAGCGGTGAATGTTGCCATAGCCAATTGACTAGAACCATTCTACACGTATGTTAATAGGTTTGGATTTGCATTCAACTTCACATATAGAAGTTCGAAACTCTTGTAGTTAAGAGTGGAAAAAGTTTATCAGCCAACTGCTAGATTTTCATCAAAGTTATCCTAGAAAAGATATATAGAGATGACGCCATCGTTAATTATGCCTTGAAATTGTTCTTTCTAGAGTTTGGTCGTCTTAAATTGATTATTCTGGACATTCTTCTACGGCATATTGTGATAACACTGTCCCGCATTTTCCAGTTTAGATGTTATACGCTAGGATTGTGTGTCTTGTTTGCAAGGTCAAGGCCTATTTCTTACTTTTAGGATCAATCAAACCTTGTTAGATTTTCATGAGTAAAAATATCGAATTACTTGTTATGAGCCGGCCCAAAACTCGCTCTCGAGAGAAGCTTACGGGAATCCTAAAACAAGTAACAATGGATGACTTTGGCAATCACTCATTCTTAAAATCTGAGTTCTTAAGACGGCAAAAAGGGGGGAAGCTCTCCGTTCTTGGTTCTCTTGCAGCTAGAAAGTTCGGCCTCCATGGAAAAAGAAAATGGAGCACCAAACAATGCATCTTCACAAACCAGGACATACGAGATGAAGCTCTTATGCGTGTAGAAAAGGATCTATGGATAAATAAATTTTAGCTAGTTTCAAATGGATTAGGATCACTGGATGGCTAAAATGTAAAGTAGGTGGATCTATATGTATATGTTGCATGTTATGGGCAATTTGGGGTAGCTGGAGTTAAGCAGAGCATGGTGATCGTGTACGGGATGGTTATTGATGGTGTTATTGCTTCGGTGGACAACTCTTATGGATGGTTTTGCAGATGAGATTGAGGTTTCCATGACAATGAACACGATGAAGTCTCGTCCAATAGTGAAATGATGTCAAATGGATGGGCACCGTCGGATGGAAAACTCTGAACTAAATACTAATGTTACTGATCAGATTTAGGAAAGACAAAAATGTATTGGAAATGGGGCTGTTAGATGGGACTATTTGGTGGTTGTCATTGCGGCGTTCACCAAGGAAATTTGGGGCTTTTGTGAATCGGAGAATGATGAGGCAATTGCGGAGGGAACAAACTTGGTCGACACCATGCTTACAAAATTGAGGTAGCCGAATGCGATGCTCTTGGAGTCGTGCAAGGACTGAAATCTAAAAATGAAATTTATCTTTGAATACTTTTGTATTTGTAGGTATTGCAGTATGGATGACAACGAGGCGGGTCGATCATTCTTGTCCCCCGTCCCGTATGGTATATTTGTCATCTTGCATCGTTCCATACTCGATTAAGGTGGGATAGGCGGGGCAACTCCCTACCCCGTTTTTATATATATATATATATTTACATCCTTAATTAGTGAATATTATTACTTTTTTTTGTTTCAATTTGTTAAGAACAACTTATGTTCTCTTTAAAAAATGATAATGATTTTTTTTTTTTTTTTATAAAAAACTTAAATTTGATATTAATTTTAAATGTGACGGGTAGCGATATGGGGATCATGTTTTCTGTACCCTTCTCGGGACAACGACCCTCACGCCCACTCTGTTTACCTGATTAGACAGGTAATTCCCGTCCCTTTCAGCATTACTACTTGAAGTTGGTTGTGACGCTTATCGCTTCACACCCTGTTAGGGTAATGAAATTTTCCAAAAATGACTCCATTAATTACTTAATTGACCGTTATTCTTGTGGACAGCCTATTCTAATGTCTATCTCGTTCGTGATTCGCCACAACCAATCTTGACTAGAAGTTGTGATTGGTTTCCAAAGTAACAAAAGATCATGGAATGAATTGTAAATTATGGGAAAATACCAAACACGAAGAAATAAAAGCTAGGTGGATTTGATTAAAAAGTCCAGTCAATACTAGTTTTAGGTTAAAATGCATTCATTAAATAGTCTATTTTATTAAATATTAAAAAATGTAAATACCTTTCAGTTGAAATGACTAAAGCCCAGCTTAAAATCATCGTTTAAAAGTTGGGTTAAACCCCAAACCCTCCAATTTTATTCTCTATTTCGATTTCATCCTTCAAAATCCCCCTTAAAAACTCAAAACTCAATCCTATTTCTTCTTTTTTTTCCTTCTTTCTGATTAAATTTTCTAAAGTGACTATTTCAACCAAAAAAGAACAACGAGGGGGTGCAGAATTCTTTCCACCATCATGAGAGGGGAAAAAGACTCGTAAGAACGGTAGGTACGGTCAAAGAGGCCGTAACCGCCTTGCAATGTCTACACTACTCGACATACCAATGATGAAATGACTTTATGTAATATAAAATTTGATATATATGAAACTTGATTTTGATGAGTTGTTTATGCTGTAATTCAATAATAATGATCATGTTAATATTCTAATAGATAGTTTGTAATTTATACATGTCGAAGATATTTTTGTTTATCAATATTACCAATTAGATCTTCTTTTCATTGCTCCTCAAAATAATCAGTCGTCAATGAGACAAGCTAATAAACGATATGGAGAAGAAAGGGGATCTAACCATTATATAGGAAATTATAAAGCCGGCTCATTACCGACTCTAACCCTAATTAGAATTTACATAATTCCGGTCCACATATTTAAAATTAGGGAAATTGTAAAAAAATCAAGGCTTTAAAATTTAGAATTCAAAAATCAGGGACCAAACTCAATTTTTCAAAACTCATGTGATATATAAGAAACTTAACCCTAATTCCCCCCCCCCCCCCCC
>CAIGRS010253516.1:0-10445 GCA_903798395.1 Fraxinus floribunda
AAAATGAGAATTGATTTACTGTAGTAAATCAGAATCTGTACCAAACAGGTCCTAAATTGGTACTACTTCTAGAAAAATAATGCATTGTTGGTAAACTTCATTTTTAAGAAAAATATATTTCTTTAGGACTTGGGATCTTTTGATTTTGTAGAAATGAAAGAAAATATGTTAAAAATTGTCCAATAATTAGTGAGAGTTAAATATACTCTTTATTTTAATTTTTAAAGATGAAAGGTATATTGATCACTGGAAAAGAGGTTTGACTCTCTAACATCGAAATAATAAAATTAATAAAAATATATATATATTGAAGATGTAATTAGAAAGATTATTGTATATTGATTGAATTTTGCTAATTGTGCCCCTGTTTGGTTATACATTTTGAGATCAAGAATGTATTTTTTTGTTTGATGTGATGGGAATATGTGGTTGAAAAAAAAGTTATTGATGTGATGAAAAATATTATTGAAGAATATGTATTTGAAAATGAGTAGAAAAATGAAAATGAAAAAAAATAATGTAACTCAAACAAGGTTTGTATATTAAAATGGTACATAAATGATTATCGAAAACAATCATGCCACATGAACAAACTGTTTTAAAAATAGGGGTACACGGGAGCAATATCATTGAATAATTTGAAAAAATAAAAAATAAAAAAAATTACCCACGTTAAATCCTGTTTGTATAACATTATTTTATCGAAAATGATGTGAAAGGAAAAAAAAATTGGATAAAAAGTTAATTTTATTTTAAATTGACAAATAAATGTCATCTGACATTATATAATCTCTTATATAAATCTTGATATACATGCAACAAGATCGATATTGATTAGAAGAAAATGGAGTATCGTCAACCATCTTAAAGAGCAATATAAATGTGAAAATGAAAAGAATTTCCAGGATAACTAATGGTCCTCGTCTTATCTCCAACCAAATATTTGTACACGTGGATGTCTTTGATAAACAATCCTTGTTTGGATCGTCAAATGGAAGCCACTAAAAGTTGATTCTTTTGTGTGGATCCCATACACTTAATCCGTGGGACACGTGTCGGACGGATATGAGCTGGATATTAATGGACTGAATTGGACAGTGAAATTAACCTTTTTGATTCACTTTTGCAGGTGGGTCCTCTTTCTGCCGACGTAGCACTCGAGCCAGGTTTATCCTGAAAACTCCTTTTAAAACAAAATTATTTAATTTTCATATTTACTCTCGACCACAAATTCATATGATAAAAAATCTTATACGTAAAATCAAATTTTTTCTTACTTTTTAAGGTATTCTTCAAAAAAAATCAATATTCAAAATATCATTTTTTTTTTCTCTCAATAATGATCATTGCGCTTTTAGTCTCTATTTGACAATCATTATTATTGGGGAAAAACAAAGTTTGAGTGTGTTTGATTTTATTGAAGAAGGTGTGGTTAAAAATGAATAGAAGAATGAGAATGAAAAAAATAATGTGGGACAAACAGGACTTTACATTGTGATTTTTGGGAGGATGTGTAATTAAAAAGTATGAAAAAAATTTTAAATTCACATGCACAATATTTTATTATGTAAATGTGTAGTTAGAATAAACCTTTGTTTGAACTCCATTTTCTATCAAAAATGCATTCTTGAACAGTGATTTAACTACATTTTAACTATATTTTTCAATAAAATAATATTACATACAAGTTCAAATTTGTTTTATTTTTTATCCATGTGTTCTCCATCATAAGAAGATTGTAAAATGCATTTATAATAAATAGAAATAAACAAAAAATGGGGCTCAAACAATCCCTCGAGTATGCAAGAATATGAGAGAGAGAGAGAGAGATTAAACCTCTGTTTGGTACACATTAAATTTTTTAATTTCATTATTCTACTCATTTTCAACTACACATTTTTCAATAAAATAATATTTTTCATCACATCATAACTGTTCATTCTTTTTCAACCATACATTCCCCATTAATTTACTATTTCAGAATACGTTCTTCCAAAATAATATGGCTCAAACACACCCTAAATAATCGAATTATGCTATGTGTACATAAAAATATACATCGTTTGACATACGCCCCCCAATAGAGGACTGTCATTTGACTATTATGTCAACCTCTATGGTTCTTACTATATCCCCATAGCAAGATCCTAAATAATGATTGTCAAGAAGGGGTTTGCTCTTGGCAGAGTTGTATCTCCTCTCATGTGGTATATGTGTGTGACGTATTCAGTTGTTTTTTATTAAACACAAATAAATCTGTAAAGATAACCTTGATCGAGCAAATACAAAATCATACAGTTCGTTGGTGAATTTTTGGTAAAGACCATTAATAAAATTTTAATTAATCTCTACGTGTAGGACTAATCTAAACAATAGATAACACTGAAAGCAGCAATCTAGAATATCCATTAATATCAACATTAAGAGTAAAGTCAAATGTACAAAATAAATGTTCACATAATTCTTATCAATGCTCACAAAAGTGTGGTCCCACTAAAATAAAAAATGCCAAAAAATCTCACCCCTATTGTGAGTATATGTAAATGGTCTGTGAAACATTTTTTCTGTACATCAAGAAAGGTCCCAACATTAATACTCCATCCGTCCTAATTATATAGGCAAAGTTCCTTTTTTTTTTGTCCCAAATATATAAGCCGGTTTCCTGATGTAAAATATTTTGATTTGTTATTTTACCAATATACCCTTATTAAATTTTCCCCACTTTAATGTACCAACTCCTTGAAATCATTAATACAAACATTTCTCACTTCTTGAAAATATGGAACAACTCTCAGTTCTTCTTCTTCTTCTTGAAATTCTTTATTAATTCCAACGATAATTCAATTTTACATACTGAAATTTAAATAGGGGTAAATTAGGAAAGATTTTGACAAAAATTAATTTTTCAATAACATTAAAGAAGCTTTCTTAATTCGTGTGAAAAACTAAACAAACCTATATAATTGGGACAGATAGAGTATTACTTTTATTTCGTGCACTTAAGAGGCTACAAATTAATTAGGTTTGAGACACCAATGCCATGAATGGAATTTAAGTTCCTTTGGAGAGAAATTTTAGCATATTTGACTGAAATTGACATAAAATGCACGAAGCTTTCATCAAAAAATAAATTCATAAAAATGACAAAATTAAAATAAATTATCTATCAAAAATACTATAAAGAAAAAAAAAAGATATTGTAAATTATTAGGCCAATAAGATTAAAAAATATAAAAAAGAATAAAACTTTGTCGATGAAACTGACGACTTCATGTAAGCAATCAACAATTGAAACGTTGTAAGATATTGCTCACATCGCAACGATATTTCCATCGATAATAATTTATAAATGTACATTATTAATAAGCGATTTTGCAACTATCAATGATTTCATCAAAATTATAGACATTGATTTCTTAATCGGTGATTCATATATCGTTGGCCATCACTTGCTCCATTAAATATAATAATAATTATTATTATTAAATAAAAGGCCCTCAATCTGTTTGAGCCGCTTCTAGAATGATCCAAACTCTTTGTTAGAAATGTTGTATCTCTCTCTAACAAATGCAAGTCGTCATTTCAAACTTTATAATATCCACCTAAAATTCTAAAGCAAAAAATCTATAATTTCATAAAGTATGAACTGATATGGTTAATTATAATAAAGTAATGATGATCAACTTGCTATATTATAAAAGTTGAGGACTAACTTATGATGGAAACTAGTGGCTGTGAATTCATCAAAAATAAAGTAAAAATCGAAAGCAGACACCTTTTAGGACTTGGGACCATTAAACAGATCGTCAAATATCCTGAAGAAGGATTCTACAGAGGCCACAAACAAACTTGTGGCTGTGAATTCATCTCTCTCTGCTTACGTGTCACCCCACCCTTTATCTCTCCTCCCCTGTAACACTCGACCAAATCAACAAAATGAATCAAAACCTAAACGAAATAAAAAATCCTTCAATTTCCCAACATAGAAGAAAGAGAAAGTGAACTACTGTCTGCAAAAGGACTTACCTTTTAGATAGATAGATAGATTCAGAGAGAAAAGGGAAAATGTCAGAAGTGATAAAAGACTGCGCAATTAAGCTGTTTGGGAAGACTATATCAGTTCCACATGATGAAGGTTTTACCTCAACATGTCATCTTCAACATCGGCGAAGCTTAAGTTCCTCAATAGCATCAACTTCAAGTCAAAATATTAAGGTTTGCAGAACAAATATATGTCTCTTTCTTTGTACGTTGAGTTTTGATGTTTATAATCTATGCTGATATATATTTGCAATTCTTTGAGCAATCCTTAATTCCTTGTGTTTAAAGTTGTAAAGTTATAAAGGGTTTCTTTCACTTTCTGAGAAAATTTTAAAATTTTGTGATTAATGATTGAATTCTGAGACATGGCGTTTAGCTGATGATAAAATTCTGGGATTTATTGTCTGAAGTTTTAAAACTAGAAATGAATCATACACAATTATTATAGTGCTAATAATATATTAGTCAGAGTTTGGGAGTCCCTTGTTCATAAATCCCTCTGTTTCTTTTTCTTTTTCTTTTTGGGATTTTCTAGTTGAAAATTGATCTTTCGATTAGATAATGAGAGTTTAGTTGGTACATGGCGGAATTGTGAGGGTACTATGATTATGTTATGAAGAGATGTTTTCCGTTCGTGTTTTCGGAGTTTATGTAATTATATAATTACTGTCCATATCTGTATAACCATATGTATCTCATGTTAGATTTCTTCACTTTATCAGAGTGATTCAGAAGGAGAATTAACCTGGACAAAAGATGAAGATGTTGCCTCCAAACCAGCTGCAGAAACGCCAATAGAGCCAGCAACATCATCAGAGATCACTAATGACCCTGAGACTTTGGACAAAGACTCTTTGTCTCTGAAAACTCATAGCACGGAGGAACCAAGTGAGAGTGGTGTCTCTCAAGAAAAGACGCTGAAGAAGCCTGACAAAATACTTCCATGTCCTCGGTGTAAGAGCATGGACACGAAGTTTTGCTACTTCAACAATTACAATGTCAACCAACCCCGGCATTTCTGTAAAATATGTCAGAGATATTGGACAGCTGGGGGAACAATGAGAAACGTGCCCGTTGGTTCAGGTCGACGCAAGAATAAAAATGCTTCTGCTACAAATTATGGTCATATAATCGTTCCAGATACCCTCCAAGCAGCTCAAGCTATTGCTATAACCGGGATGCACTTTCCCTCTTTGAAACCTAATAGCACTGTCCTTATGTTTGGTTCAGAGAATCCTCTTGGTGAATCCATGGCTTCTGCCATGGATCTTTCTGAGAGATCACAAAATTGTGTTGGAAATGGATTTTATGGACGAGAAAACAGAAATCCCGTCCACCACGGGAGAAGAGAAATAGGTAAGGATCACTCAAGTAGATCTTCTGGAATTCCTTTGTCTTTGTATCCAACAACGCCCAATTGGGGCTGTACCGTTCCAAGTGGTTGGAGTTTGCCGTTTCTATCACATCCGCCTATGTCTGATAGTTCTTTCCAAAGAATCAATCCTGCTCCTCCTACTCTTGGTAAACATTCTAGGGATGGGAACATACTCAGATCACCAAACATGGAGACAGGAGATATTTTCGAGAAAAAAAGCGCAGAGAGATGTGTGTTGGTCCCTAAGACATTAAGGTTTGACGATCCAAATGTTGCCTCAAAGAGCTCTATATGGTCATCACTTGGAATCAAGAACGAGAACATTGATTCAGCAGTACGTATCTTTAGGACACTTCCTGCAAAGGGGGACCAGAATAGCAACATTGACAGTAATTCTTTGGTGTTACAAGCTAATCCAGCAGCTTTGTCCCGGTCACTTAACTTCCGTGAGAGTGCTTAACGAGACTCTGTTTGTGTTAGTTGTTCTATAGGGGCTGAATGTACATACGGGAACTTACATCAAATGAGGAAAGGATGCTGAAACACTACATCCTGTTTTCGTCCATCTAGCAAGTCTGTGCAGTTCACATTAGCTGACAGCAATGATGGACTCAATTGATGAAGTTTAAGGACTGCTAATATCTTACCCCTTGGAGACTTCTTAAGAAATCTGTTTTCGAACAGAATTAGTAGTTCTCTGTGTTATTTCGTTTATGGTTTGCCAGTAAGTGGTTTTTGTTGTACATAGCTTTATACAAAACAGAAAGAGGTCGTCAAATTTTCTTCTGAATGTACTAAAGCAGAGATCTTGTTAACATGATATAAATAAATAAGAGCTTCTATTCTGCTGATTCATGGTGCTTATTCTTGGTGAAAGAAAGCTACTTGTGCATCAAACTCATAGAATTGCTGATATATCCTAGTCACTATATCATAGAACGAGTAATTTTACTGCGCAGGTGGCATAATTTCGATTTTTCACAAGTCAATCTGCCACTCCACTTCACTCATAAATCTAACCAATTTTGCCGCGTGTGCATATGCACAACATTGCTCATAATATAAACACTAGCAAAATTAGAAAAATTTATAGTGATAAAGATATGTGAAAGTTTAAATTTACCAAATACTTAGAGCCAACATACGGAATTATACAATTAAAAGCAACAAGTCACTTTTTAATTGCTGTTAGATTATTAGATCAAACAAGTCAATTTATCTTATATTTGAATGTCACAGTTTGTAAATTACGTAAAGTAAATAATACTAATATGATCATGGAAAAAACCCTTCGAAAATGATCAAAAACTTTGGGTACTTTGCCAGTCAATAATTTACTATAAACAAAACAATTTACAGTATGGTACAGACCCGACTAACCATTAGTCCGCTCCGACCTTATTTTTCCGTAGGCACTTTTGATCCTCGTGCTCCTAACCTTGGATTCCGACTCCTAATATATCACCTTAGCCTTTCTGGACTACGTACTCCTCACACCAGCTCCCGACCACTAGCATATTACCTTTGCCCTCCTGGAGTACATGCTTCTGTACCATCTCTCGATCCCTGGTATCGTTTATCTCTGATGGATTAGATGGTTTGGTGTTTGATCAAAAGATGTTGCATGTTTTGATCTCTGGGTTAATGTGGAGCAAAATGGCTTGATCCACAAAATATGTTTTGAAAGAAATTATGGATTAATTAATATGTGGTTGTTGAATCTTGGAATCACTGAATGTTTTGTATCATCAAAAAATTGATCTCTATGAAATAATATGTTTCAACACACCTTGGGATGTTCATGGGGTTGTATATTTATAATGAGAAGTGTTTGGGATGAAAAGAAACTCAAAATCAGCTTGAAAATTAAATATTATTGTTCCTCAAATAACCAAGACCCTCGAGCGCAGGCCAGCGATAGACGATAGGCAGCTTAGAAATAGTCAGTATTTTGATCATAACTTATTCTTTCGATAACCGATTGAGATAATTCAAAATGCTTTAAAATGCTAACGCAAAAAGCTACAAATTTTCTAGAAGTAACCTTGTCCAAATTTCAATGTTTTCCATTTGAAAATGCTTTTCAACTTGCAACTTAAAATTTGGAGCATGATTTGTGCAACACTTCTATACTTTTTGACTTCTATTTGCATTCCAATGATCATATGTGATTTTCTTGGATATCTTGGACTTATTCAAAATCTAGACTACAAATTCTTAACTATTTTGCTATAATTAGTATTTAATAACACATATTTTGACTTTGATTACAACTGAATGAATTCCTAATACAATTCAACTAGGACATGGTTTTGACTAAAGAAGTTGCAAATTACAAATTTAAATATTGACAATTATAATTTGGACTTAAAAATAGGATCCCATAAAGTAAAGTATCCAACCTTGAGTGTTGCATTTGGAAATATTATGGAAAGGAGAACATTTTTCTAAGAACCAGCAGAAGTTCTTTGTCAGGTCCCCATTTGTGGAGATAAAGTTGAATGAAAGATAATAAAGTGCCAAAAATCTATCCCTTTCAGTTGAAAAGTATCCAACCCAGTGTTGCCAAAAGGTAGAAATTTGAGGATAAAACTTTTTTATAAATTATTTTTCCTATTTGCCTTCTTTTCCCATATCCATATCCTCTTATCTCGAGTTTAGCTTTTTCTAGAAGCTCATGGGTGAACGGGATTCATTTTTTTATCAATTCTAATATGAATATAATTTTCATAAATAAATGACGACAAGATTTAAATTCAGAACTTGTATCTGGCGTGATATTTCTTCACATTTTCATCTTCTTATGTTTCAAATGCTCTAAGAAGAAAATAATGCAGAAGTACAGGGATGCAATGCACCAACTGGCAATGTGGTCTACATCTATCCACAAAATGAGAAGCTGTCTGAGGTTGGATTCGCTAATTTCTCATTGGATGAATTACAAGATCAAAACCTCTTTATTGTACATATCTGATTGGTATGACAAATGTGAGACACAGAGATTCCAATGTTGTTATCAACACTGGAAGGCCACAAATTTTGCAGAAATGAGTTGTTATGGGACCATAGGCATGTGATGCTATGAGGCCTTTAATGACTATAGGTATAAAGGGTCAAATTATTACTATATTTATTCGTTCTTTTATTTTTACTTCGTTTTTCCTTTTTGCTTGATAACTTTAAAGGGTAAGGGTTGTGGGCCGCTGTAGTCGTTACATGCACCTTTTGATGTAGACGATCTATCCTCCATGTTGTTCCTTATTTTTCTTGTTTTTGTACTTCTCCTCTTCACAGAGCAAAGGCAAATCTTAATCATCTCGAGAGAGGTGGAAAATTAAACTACCGTTCTCCAGCCTATTGCTTTATTAGTTAACTCGGTCCTCGAGTTTCAACATTTTTCTTGTTCTTTTTCAAATTGTCACTTGCCCCCACACATATCCACCTTTACAAAGCTAGATTTCACTTCTTAACTTTGAATGGTACCAAAAACATATTTAAGTAGCAATGTAGCATATTTTAATGATTGTCACGTGACAATATAAGGAAGGTGCGGATAGGTTCCGTAATTGGAGATTGATTGTAGGAATATAATTAAAAATTGCAGACTTAACTTCTTGTTTTTTATTGACTTGTTACTAAATAGAATGAGGATTGGTGGCATAATTTTCTCATTGAAGTTATGTTTCCCAATGTGTAACATACACACCTTTTATACTTGAGCTTATATTTGACGTCCTTTTGGACAAAAAAAGTGTCTAAAATAAGATTGAAAATATTCTGTCTCATAATGTAAAACTTGTCATCATTGCAGCTTCGAAGTATCATAAAAACTGGACTAGTCCAAAGCCTCTTCGGTGGAGCCCAATGTTTACGAATTTCCTAATTCAAAAATTAGACGCGATTTAGTAGCTTTAAAGACTAGTAGCATTTTACCGTGTAGAGACCGAAAACAGCNCATAATGTAAAACTTGTCATCATTGCAGCTTCGAAGTATCATAAAAACTGGACTAGTCCAAAGCCTCTTCGGTGGAGCCCAATGTTTACGAATTTCCTAATTCAAAAATTAGACGCGATTTAGTAGCTTTAAAGACTAGTAGCATTTTACCGTGTAGAGACCGAAAACAGCATGAGTTGACCCATCTTTGTAGAGGCCCAGACTTGCCTACAATTTTCGACGGGACTGCCCAAAAAAAAATGAGGTCCAACATGGCTAGGCCCGGTCGACCTCCTAGACCTATTGGATTGGGAAATAGGGGATTGGAATTAGAATTGGAATGAATAATTCTAGTTCATTCACATTAGATATGTCACTAGTATCAATAAGAGCATCTTTGATCTTATTGGTCGAGATTAACTCCATCAAGCATGTATTTTAAGTGAGAGCTTTTGTATGGATCAATCCTTGACCTCTATCTCAATAATTAGTTCAGATAGACATTTTAGAGCTAGAATTTGACCATTTGGAAATATAGGGTTGCCTTTGACACCAAAATAAATAAATAAATGTTAGTGGAGGAAGACCTCCTAAGGATAAGAGACATAAGGTTAAAGAGAGAGAAAAAAATATTCTTGTGTATAATCTTACATGATCTCGAATGTTATCAGTTCGATCATAGTAAATAGGAAATACTAAAAATTTGTAGTGGCTATACAAATTTCTCGACCAAAAATACCAGAAAATCTCAAAACACTAAATTGTAGATTCAAAATTATTTTACTTGCCTTCGACAAACTAAGAAAAAAAAGAAAGAAAGAATAACCTCTAGAAATTTTTTTTAAAAAATTATTGAACCGAGCGAATCTGCAAGAAAATAGCACATCAGACATGCTGATGTTACCATCTTGATGTAATCATTTTTCAACTCTAAGAGTGCGTTTGATTGCAAGGGTGGAAAAATGGTGGAAAGAAAATGAATTACAGGGAAAATAATTGTTTTGAACTTGTTTTCTAAGGAATTGTTAATTAAGTGTGTTTGATTGGTATAATTTTTCATCCGAAAAGTTTTAAAGTTTTGGATCTTTTTGTTCA
>CAIGRS010253524.1:0-27324 GCA_903798395.1 Fraxinus floribunda
CTAATCTGACCTT
Organism: Fraxinus floribunda; assembly: GCA_903798395.1. Taxonomy (NCBI): domain Eukaryota; kingdom Viridiplantae; phylum Streptophyta; class Magnoliopsida; order Lamiales; family Oleaceae; genus Fraxinus; species Fraxinus floribunda. Next base: position 14 of record CAIGRS010253524.1, read on the forward strand.
ATACTTTTCAATTGTTCTATCTACTTTCATTTTCTTTTCGAAAACCCATTTGTAACTTAGAAGTTTATTTTCTGGAGGAAGATCCACTAGCTCCTATTTATGATTTTACAAAATAGAATCTATTTAATTTTAAATTGTCTCTTTCCACTAAGGTCCTTTCGAAGAGTTCACAATTTTTTGAAAGTTTCGAGGTTCACTTTCTAGCAAATCAGGACCATAAGATTTTTCTATCATTTCCCTTTTGCTACGTCTTGGTTCAACCGCAATCTCTTTTTCTAATTCTTGGTCCTGACTATTTTCAACCATAGTCTCGTGTGTCCGTTTAGAAGATCTTGATCTATACGGAAATACATGTTCAAAGAATGAAGCATTTCTCGATTCTATTATTGTGTTTTTGTATATGTATGTGATTTTAGACTCATGCACAATAAATCAATAAGCACTACTATTATGTGCATATCATATAAAGATGCAGTCTATAGTTTTCGAGCCTATCTTTGTCTTCTTTGGTGTTGGAACAGCTACTTTAGGCAAACACATCCACACTCATAAGTATTTATGCGAACATTTTCTTCCTTTTTTATAACTCATATGGGGTTTTTTTCCATTTTCTTTCGGGCATCTTATTTAAAAGGTGATTTACTGATAATACAACTTCTCCCCACATGTTTTGAGGTAACCCAAAATTTACTAACATTGCATTCATCATTTCTTTTAGGGTACGATTTTTCCGTTCAGCAACGTCATTTTGTTGCGAAAAATAAGGTGCGGTGATTTTATGTATGATTCCATGTTTGTGCACGGAATTCAGTAAATAGTGTTTCGTACGCACCACCTTGATCACTTCTCAATACCTTAATTTTCTGAAAAATAAGGTGTGGTGATTTTATGTATGATTCCATGTTTGTGCACGGAATTCAGTAAATAGTGTTTCGTACGCACCACCTTGATCACTTCTCAATACCTTAATTTTCTTATTAAGTTGATTTTCAATTTCATTCTTATTGAGAATAAATTTCTCTATAGTTTCATCCTTACTTTTAAGCAGATACACATAACAATATTTTGTGCTATCGTCGACAAAAGTAATGAAGTATTTGTTGCCACCTCTTGTTTGCACAAGTTTAAATCACATACGTCGCTGTGAATTAAATCAAGTAGTTCTGTATTCTGTTCAATTGACTTAAATGAGGACCTTGTCAATTTGGTATCAACACAAGTTTTGCACTTATATTTAGAATCAATATAGAATGTCGGTATACAGTTCAAGTTAATTAGTCTACACAATATATCATAATTAACATATCACAATCTACCATGCCACAAATCGAAAGACTCAATCAAGTAAGCAGAAGGATTAACTTTATTATTCTTCAACTTCACAACCATTATATTCAGCTTAAATATACCATCTAGGGCTGGACAAAAGTCCCGAACCGAATCGAATGGTTCTTCATAAGTTAAATACTCGAACGGGTATTCGAATTGAAAACCGATGGGTTTGGATCGTTTCTTGGGTTTAAACCATGAACCGAAAAATCGAATAAAAACCGAATGTAAATAGCTTTTTAAATTTTTTGTATTGAATTAGTTAAATTATTTCAATATTTTTAAACAAATTAGCAAATTAATTCAGGCAAATTAATTTTTTGTAACTTTGTTAGCCCAACATTTGATTTTGGGCCATATTCTTAAATTTTTTTTGTTAGTCCAAGCTGTCTAATATTAGTATCTACTTTTTTGTATGGATCACTGATGTTTTAATATTAGTATCTACTTTTTGGTATTTGTATTCATTGAATTAATCTTATTGGACAACTTATTATTTATATATTTTTAAATTGGGTTACATTAATTTGTAAAAGTTACAAATGAAAAATATCATTAGTTGTATTTATATAGTATTATTGTAAATGATAAAAAATTTAATTATGGTACGGAAATGAATAGAACTGAACCGAACCGAACTCGAACGGTTCCATAATTATATTTGGACTCGACGATTTCATTTATTAAATATCCGAAAATTTTGGGTCAGTTCGGTTCTCTTCAGAACTGAATCGACCCATGTCCAGCCCTAATACCATCAGAAACATAACATTTTTCGAAAAACATTTCACTTTTTGACAAAATAACGTTTTCTGACTCAAATACAATACGAAAACCATGCTTATGCAAAAACGACCCGGACACTATGTTCTTACGAATTTTCGGCACATACAACACATTGTTAAGAGTCAGCTCTTTCCCCGAAATCATCTTCAAAACTACTTTTCCTTGACCCTTGATTTCAGAAGTTGTTGAATTTTCCATGAATAACTTCTCTTCATTCTCAATTGTAACGAACTCAGCAAACAACTCTTTATCAAAACACACATGCCTCATAGCACCGGTCACTATGTTCACTTCAAAAATAACGGCTGCGAGATTCATCTCCGACACATCATGTACCATGTAGTCAACCACGTTTGTTTTTTTTATTATTCGTCTTTGACAATCTGCACTCAAAAGACTTGTGGCATACTTTATCATAATTGAAGCATTTTTCTTGAATTCTTTTCTTAGAAATGCCTCTTTCGGTCCCCACTTAGCACCTTTGCCCACTAGATGTCCTAGACTTGTTCTTGAATATCTTAGAACTTTGACTGTGCTCAACAACATTGGCTTTAGCCACAATAGGATTGAACCTCTTCTTTTCAGAGCTTCTATTATCTTCTTCAATTCGAAGTCTAGCAATCAGCTCTTCAACGTTCATTTCCTTTCGCTTGTGTTTAAGATAATTTTTAAAATCTTTCCACGCGAGGGNTCTTCAACGTTCATTTCCTTTCGCTTGTGTTTAAGATAATTTTTAAAATCTTTCCACGCGAGGGGGCAATTTTTCAAAAATTGCAACCACTGGAAAAGTTTCACTCAAAATCATTCCTTCATCATGAATCTTATGAAGAATCACTTGGAGTTCTTGCATTGATTGATTACTATTTTGGAGTTCACCATCTTGTAGTACAAGAATCGACCAACAATGAGTTTCTTGGCCCCGATATCCTCAATCTAATATTTTCGATCCAATGATTCTCACAACTCCTTAGTAGTTTTCATAGTACTATACACATTGTATAGCGAGTCTGCTAAACTATTCATGATATAGTTTCGGCATAAAAAAAATATGAATGTTTCCATGCATCAAGTGCACTAACAGCTTGAATATCTTCATCACCCATTTGAGTTTATGAGCAGTTTCAGTCAATAACCTTGCAAGGTTTAAGGTGGTCAAGTAAAATGACATTTTCTGTTGGCACCTTTTGAAATTCAAGCCATTGAATTTTTTCGATTTTTTCCCATGATTAACCGGAACAGTAACGACATAGCCAATTGGTTGAGCTACAGTCTAACATTTATGTACGCAGGTTCGACATTCGTGTACGCATGTCCAATATTCGTGTAAGCAAGTCGTGCTTGCACACAAGTTCAAGGTTTAAAACCTATTTCGGTTCATGATTTGCACTCCTCTGTGCACGCACGTAAAGAGACCTCTTTACTACACATGATTACACCCTTCTAAATTGCAATCATATTTAAAGTAGTCATGTTTTTATCTATTTTTCTTTATGTGATAACTTTAAACTAGTTTCCCTTCAACACAATACATTTTTCAATGCATTACTTTGAGCTCCATTTTTCATTCACCCGACCATCATTTTTGGCAAGTAAATATATGATTTCGATATTCTCACGGAAGAGAACACAAATCAGTCTTGATCTTCCAAAATAACCAAATGGATCCCACTCAAAATTTATGCCAAAGTCAGCCATTGTATTCATTTTTTTTCCCTACAGCCCAAACAACGATGGCTTGATCGACAACGACTCGATGACAGTGTCACTATCGACGACGAGTGGCAGATGAGTTTTCTCCAAATTTGGGTAGGTGATGGTGGGAAGAAATAGATACAAAGGTTGTATTATTATTTATTTATTTTCCATTTTTATTTAATATATGTATTATTTAATATTAAAGTTATAAAGTTACCATTTTACCCTTATCTTTTTTGTCAAAATTATTAATTTTTTTATTTTGGGGGGTCAATTGACAGTTTTTGGAGTCAAACGGATGGAAATCATCAATTTGAACTTGAGCTGCGCATTATTTAAAGATTTGGTATCTACGGTGGTACAAATAAAATGTTTGGATCAAGTCTGTTATTAAATGAGAGGTTTGGTATCTTAACTGCAACATTATGATAATATCGTTTTCAAAAATTTCAGAAACCTCCACGTTAATATAAAATTTCTCATTATGCAATATTCTCTTTGTGCTATGTGTGTGTGTGATAATTTTTATTTTCTTAATTTCAATTTAGACAAAAATGAGAGTAGATCCATTCTAATAAAGTCTTCTCAATAATAAAAGTGAATTCATGCGTACCAAAAAATAGGTGAACATTCATTTGGCGAAAAAAATTTAAATTAAATTAAACTAAAGAAACAGAAAAATAAAAGAAGAGAAGAAAGTCTCTGTTTAAAAAAAAGTAAAAGATTTGAATTTATGTGTAATATTATTTTAATGAAAAATATGTGAATGAAGAGGAGAAAGCGAAAAATGTATTTTTAAAGTTAATTGAGTCCAAACCAGGGTAAAGAAAGAAATGAAATTAGCCCCCACACTAGCTAATATTGGAGGAAAGGACAAATATTTCAGGCCTTTTTTGTCCACGTTGACTACATTGGCACAAATTCTACTGTCAAATCTTAACTTGTGAAGTCATTACTAATCATCAAATTACAGAAATTTAAAACTTTAATTATTCCACTAAAAAATGAATCGCTTTGTCATTGACAATGATATAAAAGAGAAAGCACTAAAAGTAGTAATCATTGTTCATTACGTTTCAATCAAAGTAGGCACCACCACCAATCATATATGTATATATTCCTGAAGATTATCTACACAGAGAGAGAGAGAGAGTGTGTGTGTGTGTGTGAGAGAGAGTGAGAGAGAGAGAGAGAGACTAATTAATTGAGCTGATTGGGCCCTCAAGAAAGTTCATAAAGTATCTCCTCTGGCTTGGTATCTGTGTAGTACAGACAGAGACTGCGAGAAAGAAAAACATTTATGCATATTTCCATCTCACTCTTCAGGAAAAAATCCCTTTGCTTCATTTGAAAAAACAGAATCTTAATTCTCAGTTTTACAGAACCATACTTATATTTGGTAGATAGTGTAGAGAAGATGCGGAATATGGCGAGTTCTGCCTCGCCGAAAGGCATCGCCGCCATTGTCGGCGTCGGCCCCAAACTCGGCCGTTCCATCGCCCGTAAATTCGCCCACGAAGGATACACCGTCGCCATCCTCGCCCGCGACTTAGGCCAGTACCCCTTCTTCACTCACACACCCACACGACAAGCAGAATTAGTTACTAAATATTGTGATTTTATGCACTACTTCAAATGCAGGTAGATTATCAAGATTTGCAGATGAGATAGCTAGAGAAGAAAAGGCACAAGTTTTTGCAATCCGAATCGATTGCTCGGATTCTCGAAGTATAAGGGAGGCGTTTGAGGGGGTCCTGTCTTTGGGTTTTGTTGAAGTTCTTGTTTACAATGCATATCAACCCGTTTCATGGCCGCCCACAAGTTTCACAGATATTAGAGTCGATCATTTCGAAAAATCCCTCGCCGTCTCCTCCGTTGGCGCCTTCCACTGCGCTCAACAGGTCCATTTACATTTATTCCTAGGCTAAGATTTTTCAATTCAAGAACAGTTTGCAGTATATTCGTGCATGAAAATTTCAGGTACTCCCAGGAATGGTGGAGAGAGGAAGAGGGACGATTCTCTTCACAGGATGTTCAGCTTCTCTTAATGGCATTGCTGGTTACTCCCAATTATGTATGTTATTTCATTACAATACTATTTTTATAATTAATTTGTCTTAAATTCGATTAATACTATGAATATTTTTGAGATAATAATAATAGGTTGTGGGAAGTTTGCGATGAGAGCCTTATCTCAATGCCTCGCAAGAGAGTACCAACCTATGGGAGTACACGTGGCTCACATAATCATCGACGGCATTGTCGGCTCATCTAGGTTTGTACGCTTTGAATTGATTTTTTTTTTTTTTTTTTTTTTTTGTCTTTGATTCAGCAATCTAAAAGTTATTATTTATTAGAAGGATAAATCTACTCATACAAAATTGTTTACTTAATCTTTTACCTAATGGACAAGTGGATGCCCCCTATTGGAGGGCATCTTACATAATGGCGCGTCCCCCCAATAGGGGGCCTCCANAAAATTGTTTACTTAATCTTTTACCTAATGGACAAGTGGATGCCCCCTATTGGAGGGCATCTTACATAATGGCGCGTCCCCCCAATAGGGGGCCTCCACTTATCCATTAGGTGAAAGATTATGTACAAGTTTTGGTACACCTAGCATAACCCTAGAAACAATTCCAACATTTAGACTTTTATCAAAATTATTTCATGAAGCATTTGACAGGAGCATCTAACAATCAAGTAGACAGAAAAGGTCCACTTGAAAGTGTCACAAAATGAAAAGGTTTAGAATTCGCATAAAAATTAAAGTCAATTAAAATGCAAATGGCAAAATGTGTGATATAGATGAATGCAGAGATTGACCAAGTTGTTATGGAAATTTGGTCAGGGCGGCCGTGAGTGCATCAAGTTGGGTACCAAAGTCATCGTCAGTTGGGGAACAACAACAAAGCGGAGGGGACGGGATGTTGGATCCTGATGCACTGGCTCAGACCTATTGGCACTTGCATATTCAAGACCAGTCGGCCTGGACCCAAGAAATCGACGTCCGTTTCTCCTCTGGCCCCAGACTTTTCTGAAAGCAATAATTTCCAACCTGTTAAATTCTTCTATCCCCAATTATGTTTCTCAGGTGGATGTATTGTGTTTGATTTTTGTAATTAGTGGATGCAATTGAATCTTGAATTTAAGTATTTGATAGTGCGATAATTATGTGTTCTTTTCAGCCGTAGTAGTATTAGAGACGAAATATTCTAGTGGGTAAAGTTGGTATGATGATTTTCCTTGGAGAGGGAGAATCCAATAGAAAAAGGGCCCAAAAAGGCCACTGATTTAAATGGACAGCAGGGGGATTCGTGTTCTAATTTGGTACACACGAAGTTATGATTCAAGCAGGGTACAAACAAACATCTATTATTCACAATACACTCCTTTGCAGGACAGGGCATATGATAGGTTGTACTCTGAATCTAAAAAAGTTTATGAAGTCCTTGTCCGTCTGTGAAATTTCATCAAGAGCCATCATTGGAAGGCTACGTTGATGTCGACGAATTTGTGAGAAATATTTGTGGACGCCTTGATGATCTTTTGGAATCTTGTCCAGTATGTAAAGTGAATATTTCTCAATTGAATTTTTTTTTTTTTTGGTGTGCTAGAAAGTTTGAAGCACATGAGAGAATTACTTTGATGATCGTTACATTTTCCCACAGTAAATTTCTTTTGTGATCTGTTATTTTTCTCTGATTCTGAAGTTTTCCACGTAGGTCTTCATATTTTTTTCTCCCATCTTTTTTATTTTTCTTTGTCCATGTGTGGAACTCAAGGAATTAGTTTCAATTACAAAGAAAAATATTCAGCATGCTCAAATCTTCTGGTTTGATATCAAAAAGAAAACAAACTGAAATGTATCCGTAGAAAAAAGAAAAAATATAATTGATTAGAAGGTATATGCAGAACATGAGAAGATACAAACGTATTTCAGAAGAGGTCTGAATGTTTTCAGTAACCAGCTGAACCAGCTGAGAAATATTCTCAACTGCAATCAAAGCAAAAATACTAACTACAGCTTTACACAGGGTACATAAACTCTTTGGTGCCATTATTGAAAATACAGGAATCGTGACTCTAGTCCTCCAAAATCGATAAGAGTGGCTTGAAGTCTCTCACTCGGACTAATACCAGCCCAAAATATGAAGTTAGCCATATTTTGCCGGGAGGAAATCTTTAGAAAAACGATTCTGATCTGAACTAGGAGGTAGGTAAAATCAAGTCTAGAAGCATACCCGAAAGTGTCATTGAACTTTCGTGAGAGACCGGCTGGAAACACCATGCAACAACTTGATGAATCCAAGGAAGCTAAGTTTTCCATCAGTGTGTCGAATCCAGTCATGAAGAACAGCATGAACAGGAACAGAAGGGCCAAGGCCAAGTTCCTAAAACAATATTTGCAAATTAGCGTAAAATGAGATTCATATTTCCCTGACCAAAACTTATCTGCTTGCTTCCAAGTTTTGTTCCACAGTTTTTAGGGAACAATAAATAAAACTCCTAAAAGAAATGCCATTACCGAAGCCAATTCCTCAATCATTATAGTCCGGTTTCCATCCTTCTCAAAGAGTTCATAGGCACAACGCGCATGTTGCTCCCATCTGTCGAGAGCTTCGAGTTGGTACACACTTAATGTAGCAGCACAGAATTCCTCGAAATCCATCCTTCTGTACTGAAGTACATTGAGCTGTCATGAATGAGCAGAAAATCATTTAGCATTTGAACATGCAATTCTATCAAATCTGAAATAATTACAAAGCAAGGCAGTCAGAAGCTCACTGAAGAGATAAAATCATATATACGGGATTCCTTCATGGCTTCGGTTGCATTTTTCGTGAAGGCCTGACCAAAGAACGGAAGTTGTGATTGCTTTATCAAGTAAAGACTAGCAACAGAAGATGACAATCTCAGAAAACCAACCTCTTTGATATTGTCTAAGCTTATGGTGCCATTTTTGCTTGGTTCCAGTAGAGCAAATTGCTTCTTCAGGTAGAATAGTTGATCTATGGTCAATGTTTTTGATAGAGACTGTACAAAATTGAGTATGAAAGAAAGAAGCACTTCAGCAGATAAAAACAAGTGAAGAAATGAAATGAACAAGCAACAAGGGAAGTAGTATTTGTCAAGAAGCAGTCAAGAACATAATTTTTAGATTCAATACCAAAGTACTTCTCTTCTTCTTCTCCTAGAGGGTTTTATACTAAGGAAATCGGGTGCAAAAAATGGGTTAAAAGGAAATTATCTCCAACCTATCTTGCATCCTTTATGGAAGAAAAGTTAATTTCTCTCCCTTGTTTGGTATGATGAATCAAAATTGTGTATGAAATGCTTAATTTTTTTATTTTTCGATTTAGTGTGTGGTTTACATTTAAAGATTACCATCTCTAATCTACCAATTCAAAGCAAAGTATGAGAAATGCACTTTCTGCCCTACTTTTCTCTCCTTCGTCTTTTCTGTCTATGGGAAATATATTTCCTAATCATTGTCTTCCTTTCCTCCACTCAAGTTACCAACACACAACCCACAGTTCAACCTGGACTATACTCTTATAAAGCAGCCTCATAAAATGAGCATAAAGTTCAATATCAAGTGTAATGAAAAAAATTCTGCCATCACTTAACTAGCATCAATTTCAAATAGAAAGCTAAGTTCTATTATCAGGGGAGATCTCAGACAAATTACTTAAGAAATGACGAAAAAATTTAACAGACAAATGAATGCAGCAGTACATTTCACTATAATATCATGTACGCACCCGTAAAGCAGCTTTCCGGAGGGGAGACGATCGCATATAAGTTTTCATGAGCTTGAATATTAATATATCCAAAGGCACTTTGACATCATTACTGTTTTTGATCCATGGATGACCTGAAACAGAAAATTCTAAGTGGCTTCACAGAATTTTACAAAAAATCTGCACCTTATATCTGTTCTATAAGACACTCACACATAGCTTGAGCTGCAGTCATTCTTTTCCTTGGATCCTTACTCAGTAGACATTTGACAAAATCTTTCGCATCAGAAGACAACATTGGCCAAGGTTGTTCTTCATAAGTTGGTTCAGCTTTTACAACAGAGCGAAATATCCCAGACTCTGTCCGAGCCCAAAATGGGCGGCTTCCGCACAATAGTATATATGCTATAACACCTATACTCCAAACATCAGCCTCAGTGTTGTATGCTCTGTGCAGAACTTCAGGTGCTACATAATATGCACTGCCAACAATGTCATTAAGCCTTTCATCTGCAAAAAATTCAGCACATTAACATCATTCAACTCATTGTAATAGCAACCTTGGACAAAGATAAATTAGCAAAAGCTAATGAATTGAAGAAGAACAAACCTGGCTTCACAAAATCTGATAATCCAAAATCTATGGCCTTCAGTTGTGAGTTTTCTTCCTTCGATGTAAACAAGAAATTCTGATCAATCAAGAAAGCTACAGTTAGACTAGAATATGCATAAAACGAACATTTTAAATTCAACTACAGAAAATAAAAAATACAAATATTACACTGGACAGATGATCCAGCAAATAAGATAAAGCTACAGAAAACCACTTATAGTGGTATCAACAGACTTCAGTTATTCTATTCTTGTTACATTTTTTATTTTTTATTTTTTTTTTGGAATATTTTCAATTAACTAATGGGCATACCGTATCTTCTCTAAGAAAAGTCCAGCACAAACCTAATAGGCCTTTTGACCCAGGAACTACGCTGATAAGTACTAGCTCATACCTCTGGTTTAAGATCCCGGTGTACCACTCCCTGGAGATGGCAGAATGCAACAACATTTAATATTTGTGTCACCACAGTCTTCGCATCATCTTCAGTGTATTTTCCACCCCTGCAACGAAGGAGACAACTTTAATTTGTTAGTGACTGCTGGAATATGCAGATTAGTGTTTCACTTATAGTACCCAAGCATTCAAAAATGTTCAGAAATACAGATGTAGAAATACCTTGATAGAATTCTATCAAGAAGCTCCCCTCCTTCACATAATCTGAGAGAGAAAGTTCAATATTTATAAATAAGGAAGTAGAATAATCAAATTAAGCTTATGACTGGGTAAATTTTGAAAGAGAAAGTTCCAAGATTGTTATTGAACAGAAATTAAACGAATACTATGCAAATTTTCCATTAACGAAACAAATTTTATAACATACTAATACAGAAATTAAAATCAAACAAGCATATCTTACTCCATCACTATGTAGACATTGTCATGGTCTTCAAATGCATCATAAAAATGAATAAGATTGCTATGTCCTGTCAAAGCTCTCAATATTTTCACCTCCTTTCTTACATCTTCAATGGCTATAGCAGTGGTCATCTGGAAAGGAAAGAAACATTTGGAGAAACAGATTATAAATATAACTTATGAGCAAATGATTTTCTACAAGGATCCTGACTCTTAAGAGTTGCAGCCCTGTCATATATTTTACACGCTATTAATTAATAAATGTTAAATTTCTGACTCGCCTTCAGTATTCTTAAGTAGTTGAAAATAACATTACTGGCATCATCTTATGATAGTTCTGCTACATAAATCAATGTGCATATTGATGGGATTCCACACAATGCAATTAGTAACAAAGAATCAAATGATTCTATTAATTAGAAGACATCAAAATGGTCACTTGTAAAACTAGCAACTACTCATGCAGCATGCCCTGATTCATTATCATAAATTTATTGGCATCTCTGTGAAATATATTGACCAATTCAGGGTACACCAACCCCTCAGTCGACTGTCACTCTTCAGGATTACATGAGATCCTCTCTGTGCCAAGCTATCAATTAGCCATCCCAGCCTAAAGCAGATTAAATATGCTAGTTCCCATACCATTGATTCAATTGAATTTTTGTACATGGGTTACCACACCAGACTTGGGATCCACTAGTTCATGTGATTTAAATTAGGAACAGAAAAGAAAAGGTGAACGACATGCTATATTGAAACAGATAAGCTTAAGTAATTCTAGGCACCATTCACGAAATTTCAAGCCTTGTTTTGTCTTGAAACAAATGGAGGAAATTATATCAAAATTTAAAGAAAGAAAAAAAATGTTAAGATGCAATGCTATATAGAGGCGTGTGTCAAGCCTTCAAACCTCCTCAAAAGCCATATCAACAGTCTTCTGCAAGCCAATAGCAGCTACCAAAACCTGATTCCCTTCCCAGAAACCTATATTTCCCCACCTTCGAAATCACACTCTAGACTGCTTCACCATAAAACCTAAATAGATTCACTTCCACCATTTCAAACCCATGACGCCGTCTTCAATCTATTAAATAATCTACTTTAATTATAAAAAAAAACCATTCTTGCAGCTAAACGGAATTATGAAATTCTATTTAGAAAAAGTTAAATCCATGAAAAATCAAATTTAATTGTTCGCTCATAAATTAATAACCTATTGCGCTCCGAATGCAGAATTCAATCTCACTGCATATCAGATCACCATAACCTGAGCTCTAAAACCGCAAATCCAAAGTAGATCAGAAGTAGAATCATCACTGAACTTAGCAACACAAAAATTGCCAGTGAAAATATTAAAATAAGAAAATAATATTTCGAACCTTTGTTTTTGGAATGACCTTTATAGCAACCTCCTGTCCTTTAAGCTCTCCCTTCTTGAACTTTGCTCTACAAGTATACCCAAAATGCCCTCTCCCCACCTCCTCTCCCATCTCGTACTTATTGTTTAAATTCTTAGAGAACCCAAAATTCTTATCCAGTCCCGCCTCTGCCACCTCTTTCCCCTCCGGTATCGCTGCCTCATTTGGCTTCACTGACCCATGCCGTCTTGCGAGTACTGCCCGAATATGCTTCGCTGGAGAGGGAGGCGGGAACGGCTTCTTGAAAAATCTCCTCGGCGTGCCACTAGCTGGAGATCTAGCCGGAGACTTCTTCGAGAAAAAATAATGCGCCGGACTGGGGCTGTAAAATGGAAAAAATGGAGATTTCTTACCTACCTCTGAATCCCCCTTCTCCTCGAAATTCCCAGAAATGGAGATTTCCTGTGCATTAGCTGTGGACTTGATTTCATCTGATGAGTGGAAATTGCGTTCTGGAGTGGATTTGGGTTTGGAAGTGCAAACTCCCATTTGCTTTCTTTTCTAAAAAACTCCTAAATTTTATTCTTCTGAATACTTCTCACCAAGAACACACAATTTTCTTGAATATAAACCCTAAAGTTGAAAGCTTTGAATTAATTTTTTGTATAAATATTATGTTTTCGGGTTGAAGATTACACTTTGAAATTTGGTTGTGGACTGGTATTGAAGAGAGGGGAAGAAGGCGAGGGAGCATCCGTTGCAAAGTTGATAAAAATGGCGTGATGATAGGCGCTTTTTGTCCCAAAATTATATAATAAAATTATTATTTGTAGTAAAGGGAAATTTTTGAAAATGGCCTTGTAAATTGTCCTATTTTAAACTATCAAATTAAAGTAGTTCACCTACAATTTTTATTTATTTATTCAAAAAGTCTTCTTGTTGAATTTAGTTATTGAAAAATAGTCCTCACATCATTCATATTCTAGCATTTTTACACCTAATATCTCCTCAACTTCTTTCTCGTTTTCTCTGAAAAGATTTTGAATCGTATAGATAAAAAAAAAAAATATCGAGGGTAAAGCTCCTTTCGTGGTCAAATATTTTTGGCTTTAGTCTTTTTGCGTTGTTCGACAAGGATATTATGATATCTATTAACTATACACTCTTCTCTTGTTTCATTAATTTCTCAAAGGGATTTTGGAGGGACTAGGGGAATGAAAATGAGGATTAATGAATCACTTTAACATGCTCAGAGAAAAAAGAGTTGCTTTTGAAATAAAAATGGAATAAATGCCATTGTAAATAGAATTAATAATAGAGGTCATTTAACATTTTACCTCTCTATTTAGTCCTCAAGAAGTTATTATTCGAAATAAAAATAAAGTGACAAATAGAAGAAATAATTAAAAATAAAAGTACGATAAGGTGGTCCAGGCTGTACAATTGAAGTCCACGTGGCAAGAAGATTGGGTTGATTTGAATCTTTTTATTTAATAGCTTACTGATGGTAAAGATTTTTATATTGAGATCTAAGCAAAATATAATTTTCTTTTATTGGTTTTGATTGAAAATAATATTAGATTAATTGATGAAATCTAATTTATTTTTTATTTTACTGACACTAACTTCAAAAAATATAATTTTTTTGAATTCAAATCTCCAAGTGCTTACTTTAGTTATATACTAAAGAGGGGTGGGGCAAATCTTAAAATTGAGGTTGATTTTGTCTAATATATTTGGCAAAAACAAAAGGGAAAGAAGAATAGACAATTCCCTTGTATTGGTCTGTCTTGGAAGCAATAAATTGGTGCATTTTCTCATCCTAGTTTGTAGGCACTTCTTAGAGGCAACATGTGCCTAGATTTTCCTTTTGTGACCTTGCTTTCCCATTGGTATACATGCTAAGGGAGGTGGTGGGGGTGGGAGGGATTTATAAATTTGTGATTATATAGATTCGAATATGTTGTATCGGACAATCAGAAAAGATCGATCAAAACAACTATGAGTTTGAATGGTTCAAACTATTTTTACATTACTAATCTCGTATCACACTTCATTGATATTTTAATTGTTGTTCTTTTCTAATTATAGAATAAGTATAATTGAAGGTTTTTACCATTTGTACAAAAATGCACCAAAAATCTCACAAAGGGATGGGCCCCACTGTGTATTAAAAAATAAAAAATGTGCAGATCCTACATGGTGTGAGTATTCTGGCCATTTCTATTAATTTTCTTTTTGTAAGTGTAGTGTGCTTCATAATTGAATAACTTCCATCTTGAAAGTTAAGTCATATTCTGTTGTTGACAATCAAGTAAATCACCGTTAAAATTATTAAATACGTATTTCTTTAGTATTATTATATGTAGAATTATTGAATTAGCATGATGGAACGATCAAATTTTGTCCCTCGACCTAACAAGAACACTAATCAATCTAATTTGATCTTGAATATAACATAAAGGCCAGCACCCAGCAAAGTCTACTTCTTTACTAGTTTTTTACTCAAGAACGTGATTCTCCTTAAACTGACACGATTTTGTTCAAAGTTGAAAGAAGTTTCTACTAATTGACCATAAAACTTGAGAGAAAAATTGTCTCCATGCTGGTTCATGTATTTTTTGGGGATTGACGTTATCGAATCGTGCATCGAATTTCTATTTTGTAATTGTAAAAGCTGAAGCGTCAAGTTGGTGTGATCGGGTCCAAAATGGATGTCTAGTGTTGTGACTCTCGTGTTACATACTTTTGTTTTAATTCCGCATTAATCCAAAATGGATGTCTAGTGTTGTGAGTCTCGTGTTACCTACTTTTGTTTTAATTCCACATAAAACCTTGCATTTTAAGAAAAACATCGACCTTACAATTTAGTCAAAATAAATTAATGCATAGAGAATTGGATGAGAAAAAACTTCATATTTCGATGACTTTCAAAGAGAAAAGGACCTCCAAATTTGAAAATTAGTAACAAACATCAAACATGTTACACGAGTAACCTAATAGCAAATTCTGCAACTCATAAATGAAGTGCTTTGAATTGGAACATTAATTTTCTGCTGAGTCACAACCTAGATATTATGCCAATTTCTTCCTTTTCGTAGAACCTTATCCATTGTGAATGTGGTCTAAACATGAAATGTTATAGGAAATGAATTTGTTTTCCTTAGAAAATTTAGCATCCACCTTTTAAGTATGAATTGTTTTCTATTTAAAAATGATAAATGTTTTATTTAAACCTACTTTTTACACATTTCTAAGTCCCCATTAGTTATGGCTTTTTGAACAATTTCTGCTTGTCAATTAATTAGAAGTTGTTTTAGGGAGACGATAAGTTTTAGAAAATTGATTATGAAAGAATCTATATCATTTGACAAAAGATTTTAAGAAGCAGCATTTGTTGACCTCGTTTTTTGTATTGTTGACGTGGGCAACAGATTTTGGGCCAACTCACATCCACGTAAGCTAGTTTCAACACAGATGGACAGATTACTAATCGACTATATTTCGGATTTGAACGTGGGAGAAGCTTCATAACACGAGACAAATATGTTCCGGTACGGATACGATATATGAGTGGAATTACACAATAAGGAACAATCAATAAAAACCAAACTAAAAATCAAGATCAAACATCTAATTCTAGCAACCAAAGATTTAACTCGGGGAAATAATTTATAGCTTACAATAAATGTATTTGCATTACCCTCAAATGACACAAATGGTGGGTATTTATAGTGTTACATATGAAATGGTGTTCATTGGATAAGAGGACACGTGACATCATCTCTGTAACCGAAGCATCTTATCTTAGGCATTAGTTTTAACTCAACTAGTATGTAGCGCATTAAATGCTCTAAAAAAGAGACGGTCACCCAACAACTTACGTTAACAAAACTTCAGCATAATACTCATTACAGGAGTCGGATCAATCATGCGAACAAGATTTCATGAATCAATGATCTTCAAAGGTGGGTCATCACTCAACGTGGAAGATATTCAGATTTAACCTCCTTCAGCCTTGCCACTTCGACTAGTCCCTTCCATGAGGCCGCTTCGCTGAAAGTGCTTCGGTTGCAAGGGAACTTTGGTAGGTCTTATGCACTCCACATGGCCACGCATTCTATACACATACAACCGTTATATATTGAATATGCAATAATGGCCACGCTGCTGCATTTTGAGACTGACGCACCGAGGCTCTTGCATGAAAAACACACATCAATCTAAGGCGTTAATAACAAAATTGTTTAAATTAAACGTCTCAGATGAGGTTAAAAATAGATGCTTAAGATTGAGTGGATCTTGATCCAATGGCTGTGCTTCGTCTTCCCTTCTTATAAAAGCCAGAACTCTAGCATTGTATTAGTTTATTACCTTTGCAAAATTCTTCAAATCTCTCTAGCATTTAAAAACTTTCCGATCATTTTTGTTTTCCCACGACACCACGTTCCTAGAGCTTTTCTTTATTTTAGGTAATTTATATGTTTTTCCATCCTCCATTTTTTCGATTTCAATGTCTTATGGGTCTAGTGCTAGTAGTGGAAGGGTAACCATCGCCAGGGTTGGGGAGCAAGTTGTGCCTGGGAGGGTATGACAGAGGGTTTTGGACTATGAGTAAGGGTCTCATTGACTACGAGGTAGGGTGCGGAGCTGCAAGAATTATTTCTGCTATGACCTCTACAAAGTTAATTGAAATTAGGAAGAAATAAAGAATCTCATATTCCATAGAACTCCTAGAACCTGAGGCCCATGAACGTGTCTATTATCCGAGGCTGGGATGTGTGGTTGTTAGTGAATATCTATTTAGGAGAGGTATGCATCTACATATGCACCCATTTTTTTAGAGCGGTGTTGAGGTCTTATATGTTGGCTCCAATCCAACTGTTGCCAAATGGGTGGAGTCAGTTAGTTGGGGCTTACTTACTTTGGAATGAGGTCTATCTTGGAAAGGATATGCCCCTTCATGTCTTCCAAATATTTTTCCAACCCCAAGTACTTGGAAGTGGGAGTCTAAGGGGTGGTACTATATGACCCTATAGGGGGCTCATGCCCCTTTCGTAGTAGGTCTGTCATCTTCCATCAGAGGGTGGAAAGAGTCATGGTTTTGGGTGAGGTCTAAGTGGCAGATGGTTGAGGGAGATAAGGCCCCAACTTGCACCGTGCCGACTTAGTACTCCGAAGCTCGTGAGTCCCCTTTTTTTAAAAAACTTATCATTTGCTTTAACTTTATTTGACGCTTTTTGTAACTTTAATTGTGGCGACCCTATGCTCAATAGGGAATTTCATACAAATGTGGTGAATGGAGGATCCCTGGCCTTGCATTATGGTGCGAAAGGGAGAATTGGTGGACTTCTTTAGCCTTGCATTTGCATGAGAAGTACTTGCATAGCCATATTTTGGTGGGTGATATTTCTCATATTAGCTACCATGGTTGTTATCTTTCGGGTGAGTTGAGTAGCTACCCTCTTTCCACCATGCATATAATGATGGTGGGGTCAACATCGACCCACTTGGGCTATTACTTGGGGAACGTCTTCAACAAAGTTTTCTCTCATCCTCCTAGGAGGGACATCATGGTCTGAACTCATTTTTTCCTTAGTTGAATTCTCAATTTTTTTTCTAACTTCTGGGGCTTCCACTTGTTCTTTTTCAAGAGCAAATCATTTTTCAAGAATGATGTCCGGCTATTTTTCGGCAAACTTTTTCCACGAGAATATTCATGGTTGTAGTGGTGTTTTCAGTAGATGACGCCAATCAGTTGACCTCATTTTAATACAGTTGACGTAGACAACAGATTTCGGGCCCACTTGTGTCCACGTAAGCTAATTCCAACACGTATAAACATATTACTAATCGACGATGTTTCGAATTTGAACGTAGGAAAAACTTTATAACAAGAGACAAGATGTTCAGGCGCCGATAAAATATATGAACGGAATTACACAATAAGGGACGATCAACAAAAAAACCAAACTAAAAATCAAGATCAAACATCCAACTTTAGCCACCACAAATTTAACTCAAAATGAAAAAAATTATAGCTTACAATAGATGTATTTACATTACCCCAATTGACACAAAGGGGGGTATTTATAGTGTTACATGTGAACCAGTCCATTGGATAAGGGGACATGTAGCCTCATCTTCTTAATCGAATTATCTTATCTTAGACATCAGTTTTGACTCAACTAGCTTGTGGCGCATTAAATGCTCTCAAAAGGAGGCAGCCACCCTACAACTTATATTGGCAAGATTTTGACATATTACAGAAGTCAGATCAATCATTCAAACAAGATTTCATGAATTAAGGATCTTCAAAGGTGGGTCGTCGCTCGTCGTGGAAGAGCTTCGGATTTAACCTCCTTAAGCCTCACCGCTTCAGCAGAAGGGCTTCGGCTAATCCCTTCCATGAGACTGCTTCGGTTGCAAGGGGATTTGATAGGTCATATGCACTCCACTTGGGATGCTACGTGGCTCGACAAAAGAGCTTCGGTGGATCGGTTCCAATCCTCGTAGCAAAGCGTAACATCATTCACCAAAATGGTAGCTTATTAGATTCATTTTTAAGCCTTTTCAATTATCTCTCATTATAATATCAAATTTAACCCTAATTACATTTTTAAGGGATAGTGGATAGAGTAGGGGTGGCCAAAAGTTATGATAAGCAGTCAATTCGATTCAATTCTACTCAAATATTGATCAATTTTGGATATTTAAATATGAATTATGCTACTTGTATATAATTCATTGTACATGATGATATTCACACCCTCACATGGAGGTGGACCCACTTCAAACATAATCCATTATATATAATGGTGTTTACACCTTCACATGGAGGTGAACCCACTACATGTAGACAAACACTTTAATTATTTCCAATTCTCGATTCTAGTGCCAAGAATTAAAGAACTAGTGTGTTTGAGCCACATTATTTTGAAAGAATGTATTCTGAAATAATAGATTTATTGAGAATGTGTTGTTGAAAATAAGTAAAAAAATGACAATGAAAATTTTTTATGTGTACCAAATAAGGGCTTAACTCAAAATTTTTATTTTTCCTTTTAAGCAGAGGCTTGTGAAAATGAGCCACTCAATTTCATGTTTCCTTTGTATTTCATCACATATATCATTTTCAGTTCATTGTGATATTATTTATAAAGTCAAACAATGGATCCGTTAACTTTTATAGATGTAATTTTTAATTAATAAGAGGCATAAGATTCTTCCCTCCTTTCCAAGTTAACATTTTCGGCCCCTCAAAATATGTAAAAAAAAATGGAAGTGAGATCGGAACGTGTTTTTCAAGAACTCACTCTAGCCAATAATTAATCAGTTAGTGTATAGATTATCGCTTTTAGTCAAACTTGAAAAATGCAAATCATTAGTTATCAACAAGCTATTTTATTGAATAGATTATAGAGAATTTAGATATTTAAGCAATTATAGTTTAGGAACTTGTACAATAAGAAGCTCTATTTGCATTGATTAGTGAATTTGATTACTAATTGAAGAATTTATTATTATTATTATTATTATTATTTTATTTTATAACCATGGATGTCCGAATCAACTTGCACGCAACTAGACTAATTCCGCGGAGCCCTGAAGTTTACAGTTGGGTACTCACCTCAGTAGTCCTAAGGGGACTCGAACTGACGATCATTGTAGAGCAAACTTAATGTTTGATCAATTGAGAAACATCTCAGAGTTAATTGAAAGAACTTATTTGGACAGACCAGAACAGAATGGTTGCATACTTAGGCTATGTTTGATTGCCTTTATTTTCCTTAGAAAATGGAAAACATTTTCCATTTTCAAATGATTTCTAGATCTGGCTTTTTTTTTCTTTTTTTTTTTTTTTCAATGAAAAAAAATTTCATATTCGAGCAAAACATTTTTTTTTTTACTTTTTGGCAATATTAACAAATTTCATAACCAATTGTAAAAAATTTATTTTTAATGGACAATTTCCATATAAAATAAAGCTAAATATGAACAAAAAGATCCAAAATTTAAAAAAAAAATTCGGGTGAAAAATTATACCAATCAAACACACTTAATTACAATTTTCAGTAAAATAATTTCTAAAAAAATCTTTTCCTGTAAAATATTTTTTTTTCCACTCATTTTTAATAATTGCAATCAAACGGACTCTTAGAGATGAAATCAATGATTCCATAACCATGATACCCATTGGTACTCATTTCAAATCTGCTCGATTTGATTCTCTATGGAACTAAGCCGAACTAAATTACCCCCATCCCTAAAGGGTAGACAAGTATCAATCCTTGAACCCTGACCTCAATTGTTGAATCGATAATCCATTTGATTAAGTGGATTAATATTCCACAATAATGCATCTCTCCACAGTTCATATTTATCTTAATATTTTTCTACTATATGAATTATGCTTTTATTTTAAATTTGAGATTTAATTATTAATTTTTTTCTTTTCCCTTTGAAATAACTATATTGAATACATTGTCTCATAAATATATTTAATACTATTTCATATTGTCAAAAATGTAAAATTAATTTTACAATGCTACACATTATTATTATTACAAAAATCTTTCAATTTAATCAATATGCATATTAGCAATTGAATACAACCACAACAAATTTTAAAACATTAAATAATTTTAAAATAAAAATTTACACATATTCTTCCAACAACTGGTTCTTTCTTCAGCATGATAATAGCTAATTCGCTTAAAATCACCTCTGTCCAAAATGTTCCAAGAATGGGTTGTTTCCTAATGTCCTTTCAGAAAATTGAATATTCTGATATTTATTTAATAACATAAAATTTCAAAAATCTGTCGTCAAGGAAACTATGATAAATCAATGCAGTAGTCATATTTCAGCCAACCGTTATTCATTTATTACCATTTGTCCAAAAAATACTTTGAATTTATTAAAAGCACGCCAGCTCATATTAAGTAATCTACAATAGAAGAGCAATGTTCATTGATGATAGATTTCTATGCAGATTTGAAAAGTTAAATCTAATTCTTAGCTCCTGACGGCCATTACTTCAATTGTTTTTTTATATATACTCATTTTCAACCATACATTCACAAAATAGAATATTCTTACATAAACCAAAAACTTTTTCCCACTTTTTAAACATACATTCTTCAAAAAAATCTCTAGGAACTTAAAAGTTATTCTATGAATCTATAGTAACATGACTAATGGCATGTTTGGGCCAAATTTTAATTTGATTTTAATTTAAGTCTAAATCAAACAATTAATATCAACCACATCTTTCATGGTCCCACATCTTTTCAATCACACATTTTAAAAACTTCTATCACAATCCACTTAAAATCTGATTTTAATATACACTAAGGGCGTGTTTGGTAACAATTAAAATTGAAAATATGGTTGTTATTGGGTCTCACCCGTCTAATAAAAGTCAACTAGTTTTTCAATTTTAATCTCTACCAAACAAGCTCTAAATACCCTCTAAGTAGCGTTCCAACCCTGAGGAGGAAATCTGATTTTAATATACACCAAATACCCTCTAAGTAACTATTGGTATTCCTCTCTCTTTCAGTTTATTTTTTTGGGCTTTACACATCAAAATAACAATTTCTAACCGTTGTGAAATGGACTCCCCTTTTATTTGTTAATACTACTATTAGTTTAGTAATAATTGCAGTTTGACGACAAATTAATATAATACATAATACACTTCTAGTTAATGACTTCATAAGGCCGAAAAGAAAACGACATTTCACTTGCATGTCAAAAGCATATGCTAGAATCCTTTACCTAAATATGCCTCCTAATGCATTTACTAAAATTATCAAATTAAAGATAATATAGTACTACAAGTTCAGTATGAAAACAAACATTTTACAGTCAAAGATATACAAGATGGTTAGCAATAATTTTAACACGAGATATATTATAGGTCCGTTTGGCAGGCTTTCAAAAAATCAAAAGTTGATAATGAGAGTAAGAAGCTATTTTCGAGCACTGATAATTTTTTTAAGTGATTTATCTGGTTAGAAAACTTTTAGAGGAAGTTGACCTAAGTTAAGCTCCAGACATAATAAAGTTAAAAAAGCAATCTCCATGCCACATTTACTTGACTGCAAAATACATTGTGATATGAATATAGGAAGGCCCATGATAGCATGCAATTGCTACCCTATTTATGTCTAGCCGCAGTAATAATTAAACATCAACTGCAACGGTCCACCATTGTTTGTTCTCTCCGTACGGTAATTGATAATTAAACAGACGATATTTTGTCACTTTTACGATTTTTATTTTTAACTGCCTTAGCAACTTAAGAGTTTCAAAGCATCTCTACAAAGCTTTTATTGGAACTTTTAGTTTTTTTCAAATAGTGTGTTCTGAGAATGATCTCAAGCAATGCAATGTCGAAAGCGTGTCATTTAAGAGCTAACCGGATGTTCTGTCCCCACCAAAACCCGACTCCAGAAATCCAGTCTGTTCGAGATGACTCACATCGCCCCAGGATTTAATGCTCCATTCATCTTCAGCAGACAAGTGAAAAACATTGATAGATGTATTTAGAACCTTCCCAACAGACTGCCCATGTGAAGAAGCCCGTCTGTGAAGTGCTCTGATAGTACCACCATGAGACACTACAACTACTCGCTCGCCTGCATTAAAAATGAAAGTTGGTATAGCTTATATGCAATTTTCCAAGTCCAGTGAGTCTGAACCAACAAATACCTAAGTGTTTCTTTGCGATCCTTTGTAAGCCTGATGTACTGCGTTCATAAAGTTGATTAAGACTTTCTCCACCACCCTGCAAATGTTGTGAATTAGCTAAAAGACTCGCGCAAATGTTTTACCAAATGACACTTTCTATAACGATCTCAATCGCAATAGTCCATTTAATATCATTTTTTCACCTTCATTTACCAGTAAAGTTGAGCTTCACATTAACAAATTAAAGGATTATTCGTCTGCCTAGTCTTTACACAAGAAGGGGTGTAGAATATGCCTTTTTGCCAAATTGGATTCATCCTCCTCTACTGACATAAGAAGATCACCAGAGTAGAAAATCCATAAAATTTGCTATCCTGCTGCATTCTTGTTAAACATGCTTAAACATAATCTGGCTAAAGGAAGAAAGCATATCTTGAATCTCACTGGCGACTTAATAGAGTACACTGTTACTCTTGGTCTTTGATTTACAATATTTATAGCAATGGAGGAGTTCTTAGAGCTCACTTCCAAGGGTTCATAAGTTGTAACCTTGTATTCCAGCAGTCCTTGCACACTTCCCTGGTGGCTTCCACTTCCTGCACTAGAACCCCCATGATCATGGCAAAAAACAAAGCCAGCACTATGAATTGAATCTCTAACGGATCATCCAATTTGGGTTAATCATCCCCTCGATCAATATGTATTTCTACCAAATTTCTACCAGAGCTGGAAGTTGGTCCTCAACACCACCGTGAATGATTTTCGCTCAGGTGACCTTATGATGAAAAAGTTGCAAACAGAGTTTAATTGGAGATTAACATGTGGATCGCGACACATTGGGACTGTGGCTTGGTAAAAATGGGGGCAGATTTCCTTTTAATTCTTATTATTTTTAGGAGAGACGAGTGATTGGAAGCAATTGTAATTAGACATCAATTAATTTAGGTACTACAGAAGCTAGCCGCTGACATTGTTGCTTTGGTTGCTTTGTTTATTGAATTAAATAACTTTGAGATTTTTCTCTCAAGTTCATGTCAATAAATCAGCATTATTTGTGAATCAATGGACTCTTGAAAGCAACAGGTTTTTTTAATGTTCTTGCTTCTCACTGCATCACCTTAAATGGCAATGCCGGATACCCAGGAATCCCACTTCATTTGTGTCTCCTAGTTCTAGTTAGCAGTAAATAAAGCATATAGCTGGGGAAAATTTGGGGTGAAATGTGTCAGCCAATGCAAGAATGACTTTCTTAGCCCCAAATTCTTAGTATAAGGAAGCCACCAGCAATCTAGCTCATGGTAAGTTCATTTGCAGATGCCAAATTATGGGTATTGGGGCTGATCTTTGTTTTGTTACTTTAAAGTTTATCTAGCTAGAGTATAGATTGGGGAGCCTACTATCTCGACGTCATCACCAATCTAACATTTGCACGCTTTTCTTATATAGTTGGACAGGTATCTTTAATCTTGAAATAGGATGTTCAGTTAGCTAGAATTTTTTGTAATGGATACACTCTTACACATGTCAAATCTAATCTTCGGACACTTAATTGATGCAAATGGAGTTCATATGGACTAAATAAATAAATACAAGCAACTTAGAGCAGTACAGTGCATAAATAGAGAGGAAGAGCAGTTACTGGAATTTCTTGATCCCTCCTATGAGATATAAATGCTTTGTGAGCCTCAGGTTTGGTTTTGGCAATTTCGTGAAACACAATACCTTGAAGGTCACCCAAATGCCTTTCCCGCAAGCCTGGATCTTTGACAACCTGCTACAAAAGGTAAATAATATTCAAGATCTGACAGAAGATCTAATAATATGCTTCTCTTAAACAGAACACGATTAATCTCATCAAAAGAACCCATCTAATCCTCCATAAAACGGAAAATCACATCACCTCAACCACCCACTGATCAAAGTTATCAAGTATTGGCAGTGATAATTCCGAAGTGGAAAATGGTTTTAAATTATAAACAGGTACACCATATTAAATTGAATATTCACCCAAATCAAAATTCGTGCACCTCTTTTAGTTGGGCACCAAAAGGGCAAGCAAAACCTATATGCAGAACATTCAAGGATCTAAATGTATGCAACCATGGGTTGACAAGAGAGTTAGAGGCAAATAAATATAGCAACCAGGTAAACAAGATTATGAAATTCTATTCTTAGAAAATTAACCGTCCATACAGACTTCAATACAAGAACTATTTGGGAGGTAGTAAACTTCTCCTTGTATCCAAAACAAAAATCATAATAACTGTACAATCACACAACGATCAAAAAAAATATGCAAGCTAATAGACATTAAAGAAATGAAAGCAGAAATATAAATACAAAATGGATCAACCAAATTGAATTAGAAGATTTCAACATGAACCTAGGGGTTAAAATCTGCCAAATAAGTTGCTAGTTTTGCAAAGAATCCTTGTATTGCCAGCCTATTATTCTACTCATGGAAGACTAGGATAATTACACAGTTCAGGAAACAAGAAGGGCAAACTGGAGATGATAATAAGTTTCAAAAGTCAAAAACTGATTGTATCAAAGAAATATAGCTACATGACAAAGCCAAATGCTCAATCATACACCTTTCAGTTCATAAAGTGATATAAATTACTTGCATGTGTAACACTAGTTGGCTAGAAAATCAATGAGAATTTAATCCCCTCAATTCATACCTCAAGTACCCCACAACACTTTGCTATGATCTCTGCTGTGTGGAATGCTCGTTTCAAGTCTGATGAGTATACTGCAGAGATTTTAGGTTCCCTTGATAGTCGTTCAGCAACCTTTGGCAAAGGATACAAAAATTTCAGCTCCAAACAATATCAAAATATTTTGTATGTTCTTTACCTATTAACACAAGCCATGACTTACTACAGTGGCTTGCTGCCTCCCAACATCATTTAAGTCCACATCTAGGTGTCCCTGAAAAGAACAAATAATAACTATAAGTCACAGTAATACATGATAATGGGAAAAATAATCCTGTCACTTCGAGCTGAAACCTACTCTTCTAACAATGTTTCTTCATTTTCATAGGAATAACATTATGTTACTAATTCTTCAAAAATATCAAACACCGGATAAAAGCATCAATGCGTATTTTAATGGAAAATCAAACACATCTAGCCCAAAATCGTATTGCACCACAATTGACATACATTAATCCCTCAAATCTTTCTTAAATCAAATTAGAGCAGAAGATAATTTCTATGATGCAATTATTCAATAAATAGAATCGCACAAACTGAAACTGCCATGGTCTTCTTTTCTTTTTCTTTCATTGATTCGCGATGCATAGTTTCGCCTCTCACTGCAGCTCGAACAATTCATCTTTATATGATTCGAAAATTATAAATAATGAGAGGTACGAAAGTAAAACAAACCTGGATTCTACGATCAGCGTTCCATTCAGTTTCACCGTGACGAATAACAATAATCTCCGCATAATTCCGTGCAACAGATTCAAGCTCCCCATTTCCATCGCAGTCAGGTTGAGATAAAGTCGCACCCCTAGGATCGGCCATCAAATGACACAGGATTAGGCTTTGGAAATTTTTTGGTTTTTTGAAGAGCAGCTGTTTCGAGTTCAGAAGTGGGGGGCCAATAGACTCCGGCGGAGTGGGAGAGGAAATGCGCGGTGATTTCACGCTACCCCACCTGAGTGCACTCATATCAAACGGGTCGATACAGATATCCCATCTTGGGCTTTGGCCCTAGTCCTAGTGCAAAGCCTATTTGGGTTTACTGAACCTATTTCGTTGGAAAATTATAAAAATTTAGGGGTTTAAAGTTTATTTTTTAAAAATCAGATGCAAAGTTTGTTTGTTCAAAAATAAAGTAATATATTAAAATATAACCCTAATCCCAGACAAAACCTATCTCTCCCTCTCGCCTCCGCTCTACTTCCCTCTCCTCTCTCTCTCTGTAATCTCTCTCTCTCTCACTATCTCACCATTTCTCTCTTTCCTCCACCGCCCGTCGCTCCACCACCTCCTTCCCCCCTCCCCTTCCAACTCTCTCTCATCTATCAGCGTGAGCAGCGTCACGTCGGACGCTGCTGCCGTTCGTAGCAGTGTCCGACGCGACGCTGTCGGCAGCAGTGTCCCGGCTGCGTCGCGTCGAACGCTCTGCCGTTCAAAGCAGCGTCGCGCGACGCTACTTTGAACGGCAGCAGCGTCGCAACCCGTCGTTGCCGTTCGTGGCAGCGTAGCTCGA
>CAIGRS010253551.1:0-10165 GCA_903798395.1 Fraxinus floribunda
AGGACAAAGTATGCTGAAAAGACCCGTGTTGTTACAATGTGGACAGTACGTCATTGATCTAGCGACCGGGACAGTCCGTTAAGTGGGACCCGAGTCGTTACATAGTCGATACGATGCTATTAATTATTTGACTTGCGTGAATTGGCATTTGCAAGTTCCACTTTAGAGGGATTGGATGTCTATGCATTTTTAATGGATTCAAACTAATTTTATTGTGTCATTGACATTGCACCTACTTATTTTAAAGAGTGGTTGTTAAGAGCATGGTTAACCCTAAGCTATAAACTGTGAGAGAGATTTGACTATCTGAGATGTGGGATTGAAGCAATCAAAGTATCTTTGGAGTCCTATATTCATAGTAAATATATACTCCATCTTTGCTTGTGACTATAACAGACCCACAAAGGCACAAAATGATCATGGGATCCTTTTGGCATCTATGCTATAAACTCAGAACAGACATTTCCATTCAGATCAACTGCGGAACTTCAACTAAGCGTTCCATTGTTTGCAGCTGGTCATAAGGAGCAATCTGCAAGAAAAACAACATACGAAAATATCATCAGCACAAAGCTGAATACTGAAGTTTGCTCCGAGCTACCATTTAGTTGAACCTGAAACAAAGGCTCATCATGCTCATGCTCTTTCACACAGTATATGTAATGAATACCAAAGACGGTACAAGCACTTCTGTTCTCATTCTACTTATTCATCCGCCTGCATTTAACCGCGTCCAACATGCATAGTTCTAAGTGACCAGAGAACATTTTGGAAGTTTATTATGTCATCTTGAGAATGAACTTTTACAGTAGAAGTTAATAAGTAGATTGAATTGTAGGACAATACGTTGCTAAGCAGCTAGAATCTCCATGCACGAATTCCCTTTAACAAATAGTTTTTCGAAATATTGATCATTTACCAGCAGAAAATCAGAATAGATAATTGTACCTGGCTAAATCCATCTGCCCAAGTAATCGATACAGCATAATTCCCCATAGGCCGAATTTCTTCAGGTTCAATGTCCTCTGAAACATCAGCATACTGTAGTTTCTGCTCACCGGTCCATTCATCCTGTTTTGACCAAAAATGAAATGTCTATTAGCAAGGATTAAGAGCTGTACTTTGTCAAGGGCTCTCAAACCAGAAAGTAATTTTTTGTTTACTTTGGTTCCAAAATCTAAATTCTAGCAACTTTTTCCCCATAAGTTGCATGACCTATATGCAGTGCTACATTACCAAGTTTTATGAATTTCAGCATGGCGTTTGCCCATTAGCATGATACTCTATCAAATGAATCTAACTGTGGTGATGATAACTCAAGATATTTTGAGCGTGCACATGACTGTTAGCTAAAATTAACAACTGTAAAGGCAGTAAACACATTTTCCGGCCTCTCCCAGTCTCCATACAAATATATTTTACCTTGTAAAGGCTCGTGACTAAATTTAGTCCAACAGCTTAGAGAGCATCTCTGAGCTTTTCCTTTTTACAAAAATCTAGACTTCATATTTCAACATAGAGCTGTTTTCACAAATGACTTTACATTTGAAGTGATGCAGACAAATAACTTCCCATGAGATTTTGGACTGATTGGCTGTTTCACAAATTGGATATCCAAATCATAGTTGTCCCTGACTGTGAATCACATGAGCATATAAAGTGGCACCATACTATCACTACCATTCTAGTTAAATAATGTTTCCATAACTATTCTCAATTTAATTTACGTACCATAAATTTTCGTACTTGTTACATTTTGCTGACATATAACTAACTGTTGACTTATTTTTTCTCAATGACTGAATTGCAAAGATTATTCCACTTACAACACTTTGAGCAGATCGATCATTTCGCCTAACAGTTGCAGGGTGCAAATAGAACTCTTCATCTGAATCGGGTACCTTCACCCTGATTGCCTTCATACCTTTATCATAAGTGACAGCAGTTGATACTGTACAAACAAAGATACTCTATGAGAAAGTCCACACCAAGAGTATAAACTTTAGATCTTCACAAATTTGAGACGAATGTTAACCTTGGCTAATGATGGCTGGTTTAGTCCCATATACTAGCTTTAGGACTAAAGAAGCCTTGTACCATTTGAATATAGGTAGCACCCTACATTTTGAATTAAAATCTACCCTCAGCACAATAAAGAGAGGAGATTAAGCTACCTTGTTTACTGATCTTGGCACATTGTTGCACCACACTGATGCCCAACTCTTGAAATGTTCTTGACCACTATCTCCGGAAGCCGATAACTGTGAAGTGAAGGATAATACTCAAATACACATATTTATATTCCAATTACAAATTCTTATCCATCTTTAAGGATACAAAGAAATCTGAATATAGTGTAAAAAGAATAAATAAAATAGATATTAATTAAATGAAGGTAAAATAATTGAATCAGAAATGTGAATGTCCTTTTTCTCTCAATTAGAAATTAATTAATATGAATCGAGATCTTTTTTGATTCCCTTCCTCACGTATGTATAAGACCAAATCCATTTGATTTCTAAAAAACTAAATCATCAAAAATTGGAGCGTGAAGCGCAATTAGATCTATTGTTTGGGGGATTCACATTACTATTATCATGACATCATATATAACATATTTAAATAGGAAAAAATAAATAAAAGTCTTTTGTTCATTTACATCAATTGCATGCTTCCAAACGTCAAGTACCTAACAGGAAAAATTATTTTTGAAAGAAAACAATATAGTGTACAACTTATATGCACTTTACTTACTGTGCAAAAATTCTAATTAAATGGTCAGGTGCAAAGGATTTGATGAGAAAAAAGATAGTAAGATAATGCTGCCTTAGACCATAAGAAACTTTTTCTCCGATCAACAGTTCACTGGAAAAAGCTTGTCTACTTGATTTATAGTACAGTATAATGAGAATAACCAAAGTTTATACAGACTGATTATACTGCTTAGATCTCCCAGTTAAATATGTATCTAAACAATGATCACAGAATATCGCGCATGGAACTTACAGTTGGTCTAATTGGAAGCTCGAAAAGATGGGGGATACCAAACTGTTCAACAACCTGCAGATGTGTATGTAGAAATGAGACAGAAGTTCAAATCTGCAGAATGTTGGAAACTCACAGCATTCTTTGACATTGTGTTTGTTACTATTATAAATGATTTATTATCGTTGTCCATCTTTATGTAGTGAAATTTTCTCGTAGTGGCTGAAAAATGGGATAGGCAAAACAAAAATTAGACAAGAAAGCAGTTGGAAACCTGAGAACCTGACCCTCTACCAAATGGATAGTATCGTTTTCCATCAGCATCAAAGTGGCACATGTTTTCAACCACAGCTACACAAGGAACCTGTTAACACGATATACAATGAAAATGTAAACAACAGAACATTGTCTACTGGGACATAGCTCAAATGACAAACCTGCCTAGTACTATCCTAATTGATCTGTTTAGTCTTGCACTGAATTCATTTAAAATGACAAAAATATTCAAAATTCGTCAGGAGAGCACATTAGAGAATATAAGAAACATGCCTTTAGCTTTGAAAACATGCGAACTCCTTTGGCAACATCTATGAATGCTAGCTTCTGAGGTGTGGTAACAATGACAGCAGCAGTCAATGGAACGACCTGAAAGTGGAATCTAGCTAAGTTAATCAAGAGTATCACTTAACAATATAGCTATATTTGTGAGGGACTCCGCAGAAAAGGCAATAGGAAATCATCTCGTCAAATAGGCATCAAAACAATACCTGGCATAAGGTGAGTTGAATATCACCCGTTCCAGGGGGCATGTCAATAACGAGGTAGTCCAGTTCTCCCCTATATAGTAGGAACAATCATGTCAAAGCCACATCCATCTCAGAAACTGTATTGACTGATAAAATTGATATCAAGTTCAGAATAGGGGTATGTCAAGAAGGGCAATCAAACAAATCAACATCAACTCAGAATATTCGACCATTGTGATCGAATCGATATCTAGTGAAGCATTTGATATATCACTAATAAACAGTCTTCATTTATGAGTATTTCTGGACTTTGCCCAATTGACAAGGTGCTTTAAAAGTTACCATGCGAAATTATATCACGGACAATCAAAAAAGAAATGGTCGACAAGATAAATATCCCAATTACCAAGAACTATCAATAAATTCCTAAAAACACAATTCACCATAAATTGTATATTGTTACTTGAACTTTTTGATTCATGTAGGAAATATGTCATACCATTCAGTAGTAGTCAATAGTTGATTGATGACCCCTGAAACCATTGGACCTCGCATTATTGCACGTCCTTGCCCAGCAAATCCAAATGATACCAACTTAATACCCAAGTATTCGGTTGGAATGATGGTTCGCTTCTCTGGATTCTATAATATCTCTTTCAAAGATTAAAAAGTGATTCGGTGAATTTAAATTTTTTTTGGACAAAGATGGAAAGATTACCATTTCAAGTATCCGGTTTTCTGGGGAGACCATCGTTGGCAAACTGGGGCCATATACATCTGCATCGAAAATCCCAACTCGTGCACCCATACCAGCCAAAGTGTATGCAAGGTTCACAGCTACTGTTGATTTTCCCACCCCTCCCTTCAATTATAGGAGTATTAATATATCGAAAGAAAGTTTTGGTCTGCTTCCAGGAAATTAATGAACATTAAATGGCACTTGATAACATACATAAAAGCAGGGCAATAAAGGGATAAATGGTTTATGAGTTTTGGTTCATTGACCTACACACAGTGAGAAGCCAATTCGCTATATTTCAGACCGAAAATATATATAAATGTATTTATATATACATATGCGCACATGTGGTGTTATAGAAGAACATAACACAATTATACAATAGGACAAGTTAGTAGTGATGGAACTCTGCTGCCACTCCTTAAGAGTATTGTTGGTTCTCCCAGGCGAGGTCTCCACTTCACAAAGTAAAGCTTATAGTTTTTCCTCGTGAAACAGTGCAGGAAAATACAAGAATCCCAGGATAATAAAAGGTATGAACTAAATTTTCTATTCCATAAACAACCAGGACAACAAGACAAAAAACTGCCAAGATTCAATTCCTAAAATGACAGAAAATGAGATTCACAGTGAACAAGGTAGATGATCATTGTGTACTGCATGATACTCATTAATCCAAAAGGTAAGGTTAAATGAGGAAAAGAAAATAAAGCAAACATCAATATTGGAAAGAAAAACTTGTTTTGGTAACATATATCAAACTTACTTTATAACATCTCACGCTAACAAAGAACGAAGGGAGTCATCAGGTATTAGATTGTTGTACCTTGCAACTTGAAACAGCAATGACGTTCGATATTGTTTGCAGATTTTCTGGAAGGTTCCCCGCATAAACAGGTCTTGCTGGTCGGGCTGACATTGTAACACTTACCCTTTTGACCCAGGGAAGTGCTGCCACCACCTCATTAGCCTGCTTCTCGAACTAGAGATACAATTTTGTGATGGCATTAGGTATGTTGCAAATGTACACAAAACAACACCATCTCTAAACAAACAAAACTTCGTCAGTCTCTGTGCAATGTGTGCAATAGAAATCAGTTTGATAATTTGCCATCCAAGAGAGAAAGTAAGAAGAAAAATATAGTAATCCCCCGGGTCTTTTGCATATTATTGAGTAATGGACAAAGCTAAAGTAATTAAAAGAATTAGTTAAAAAGGGTATGTACCACTTGATACACACATCAAATCTTGATAAAACAATGGTGATGGTGACATTTACCATGTCCTTGATTGGACATGCTGGTGTTGTCAGCTCTAATCGAAAAGAAACCTGAGATTCAATGTATAAAAGTGAATGAGGACATCAGTCATCACGTAGTTATTATGGAACTCATCACATCTAATTTCTAAACAACCTCTCCTAGTGCCTTGTTCACATTAAGGTCCTTCACAAATCCACAAGAGACAATGTCTGTACCAAAGTCTGGATCTATGATCTGAGACAAGGATTTTAGCACATCAGTCTCAGCTGTTTGACTTGATACTGCTGAAGCAGAAGCTGCAATTAAAATTTTGATAAGAAAAACATTACATAAAAAGAGTAAAAGCCAAAAATTCTGCCTTAATGACATATAGAGTGTGGGAAAGACAATAAGTTATGAGTATCATGGCTATTCCTCATTGGTCTGCATGACTCACAAAAAATGGTAATATGGATAATCAAAATATTTCGCTCTCTAAGGATATTTAGTTTAATTTTTATACAATAACAAGCATAAGAACTGAGCTACTACGTAGCCATTGGTCCGAATGACTTGAAAAAATAAAATTGTAATAGCTATTGCTTAATCACATAAATGTTGTTACAGTATGATGCTCTCCAAGGGTATTTTCAGTACGGATTACATAAAAATAGGCATAGGTACAGGACTCATAACATTATTATCAAAATCTTGGTCCAGCTCTTAGAATCTTGCAATCCAAAAATATCAAACCAATTCTGATTCCAATCTAAATTCTTAAGGATCTTAACTTTTTCATTGGACATTTAAAATCATACAAACGAGTTTGTGGTAATTATTTCAGCCATTCGTAACTAGTTCCAATCATATTTCCTAGTTGGTAATATAACTGGTAACTTCGACTTTTACTCAGAAATAGCATTCTGTTTATATGCAAAAATTTCTAACAAGATTGGGAACTTACTGAAATAATTTTTCTAACTTAGAATTAACATTTTCTTTAGGAAAATATTTATATATACTTCAAATTCAAGCCTATATGCGTATTTCTCAAATGTAATCTCATTCGTATGAATAGAATTTCCACCTTCATCTAGATACAACCTTTCCAAAAGAAATCATTCGAAATGCAATACTGTCCAGCAGCAGGATTTGGAAAGTTATTATACCAGTCCATAAAAATTTTCCCTCATTCTTGCCAAAAAAGAAGGAAGTAACACCCATATTTAAACAGAGGAAACTAAAGACTAAAACCAAAATTGAATTTGTTGAAGAAAAAATTGACTAACGCCAATTTTCCTTCAAATCTTGTTTTGAGCTCTGCCATAGTAGCTCATACAAACCTTCAAACTCGTAAGGAGACTGAACAAAAAATATTTTCAGGTTACACTCTTGTTTAGTGCTCTGCAATAACAACTCAAAATTTTCTTCATATTGCAGCACAACCAGTATATGAAACTTGTGCATATAATACAATAGCATTTAGTCAAATTCTAGAAATGGGTTTTCATTATTAGGTAAATTGAATTTGTTTGGAAGAAAAAGCCCACCTTGAACAGAAGCAGCTTTAGGTGTGATTGAGCTCCACGCAGAATCTTTAAACGAAACCCATGCATGCCTTTCATTTCCTTGAGATGGAAACAGGTAATTAACAGGAGATCGAACAAGAGATTCGTCGACTATTCTACATATATCGATCAGGAACTAAGAAATATGAAAATTCAGGCATAAAATGGAGTTTCAAATCAATATATAAAGCAAAACTTACTTCCTCTGGGTTGTGAATTCGAGAAATGAAATGGCAAGGTGGACGAAGATGGAGCGCGAAGAAGCTGCATTTTTGTGCATACAAATGTGTGTGTTTTCTCGTTCTTAGTGCATGCGTTTGTGTGGAAGGAAGGAAGAAGGTGAGGTTTTCTGAGCAGATATTTTGAGCCTCATGTCTCATATCTCATTTTCAGAATGGGGTAAATACACATTTGGTCCTTATGAAGTCAATTTTATTCTAAATTAGTCCCTAAAGAATTAACCTTTGAAAATAAGCTTCAAAATACTTTTAATTTAATTTTCTAAATCTAAAAAAGAAAAAAGAAAAAATGGCTCTCCACAGCTAAACTCACCCTCTATTTGTATTTTATATTAACTGTACTTAATAAATTAAAAGTTTCAATGCTCGACTTTGAATATTTTAGTTAATAAAATATATTATTTAAATGATATTTGAAAAAGATGGAAAAAAATAACAAATTGTTATAATGTAAAATAAAAAGCTCGTTGGAATGTGGCAAAATTTTTACTCTTCATTTAAAGACTATTTTTATTATTTATGTGGTTGCAAGTGACAGTGTATCTTCAAAGTAACTCATTCCCTTACTTTTTAAGATGTTTTATCAATTAGGGTCCGTTTGATTCAAAGAAGAAATTTTGATGGAAAGAAAACGAATTGTAGGGAATTGAATTTGTCTAGAACTTGTTTTACTGGGAATTGTCAATTAATTGTATTTGATTGGATAATTTTTCACCTAGAAAATATTGAAATTTTTTATCTTTTGACGTTCGTTTGACTTTGTTTTTCATGAAAATTGTCAATTAAAGGGATAAAATTTCTTACAATTGGGAATATAATTTGTTTGGATTGCTAAAAAAAATGGAAATTTTTTTGCATTCGTTTGACTTTGTTTTAATTGGAAATTGTCAATTTAAGGCATACTTTTTTTTACAATTAAGGATAGATTTTGTTTCTATCTCAAAAGAAAGAAAAAAAAAAGACAATTTCCACCTAAATGGTAGGAATTTCAATCCAACTAAAATCAAGAAAATAAGCAAAGGTAGAAAACAAATTCCATAGAAAAAAGTCATCAAACAAAAGTGAGAAATGGAATTCCATGGAAAAAAAAAAGGGTCTATCAAACAGGCCTTAGTGATGCTTGTATGTCTTGTCGATCTATATAGAATTTTACTTAATTTAACTGATACGTTGATCAAATTGAAACTATTAGGGAACTTGTATGATTGATTTAGAACATAATAAATATTAAGAACTAAATTAAATTTTCTATAATCTTGTGGTCTCTCCATCTTGTTTTAGCACGATTTTGACTAACTCACCATTTGGCTAACATTATAAAAGAATTAAGGTATTGATTTTGAAAAATTAGTTGTTATCAATTAAAACAACAACAAGAAGAAGAATGAATGGATTATAATCCCTCATTTTTTCTTATAACAAAAATTGGTACATCCAAAGTCGCAAAATGGATCTGTTTAAATCCTTGTATAATAATTCTTGTAATCGAACCTTCAATCAGTGTAGTTCAATCGATGTCAAACAAAGAACTTTTGAAATCGATACAGCTCTTAGAATGAGGTCAAAAATCAGTTTGACTCGTCTTTTCAAAAAGGTACTTGAAAGCTAGATCATCTTGCAATATATCCAAAAATGTCTGAACCACTTATAAGAGTATTTTCGAGAGGCTTTTTATTTTTAAAAAATATCTTTAATAATTTAAATGGCATCTATAAATTTCAGATAGTAAAATAATTTAAATATTCAATGGACTCTTTATATTTAACACTCAATTTTACTACTGAAAAAAATAGTTATTGATTTTTCACTATCTAACTTCCCTTCAAATTATTATATTATCTTTTTCCCTTAAAAATTGAAATATTTTGAATACATCTAATTATAGAAAGTGAAAAATTAAAATATTTTAAATACAACCCGCTCTCTATTTAAAAATGTTAATTTAAAAAGTCTTTTAGAGTATAATTTTAACGATTAACACTTTAAAATAGTGAGTATCTCATGAAAATGCTCTTAAGAGTTTATTCCTTTAATCAACATGAGGTACTTACAAGTTTTTGCACATTCTTTTCTCGATTGGAACTACATCAAAAATCTTCACTTCCCAAGTTTTCTATTTTGAAACCTTTAAAAATAATTTGAACTTGTGTGCATCAAAATTCTTACTTCACTTACTGCTCATTTCGTCTCATTTATATATGCTATCTTTTCTTATTTTCTTGTTCTAATTACATTAAATAGAAAATTTTATCTGTGTAAAAAACAAAATCAGTCTATATAAATGAGACAGAAAGTAATATTTAGAAGTTCCTAGGGTTGTCGAAGATGCCGTAAACTTAAAAATTTGGTGCAAAAAACTTATTCTTCTTAAAGTTTAGACAAGTTTAGCAATTTGTCATAATAATTGTATTTTTAATCCCTAATATGTCGACAAACTTCAAACATTACAAACCATAATTCTCATCATCTTTTATTTAAGAAATAGTTGAAATGATTTATCTAGGGATGGCAAAAAAACCCGTCCCATCCCACCCCACCCCACCCCGGCGCTACCCCACCCCAGGTTGGTGGAGTGGGGCGGGGCGGGGCGAGGAGAGGGTGCCTCGCCCCGAAGCAACCCGAACCCGTCCCGTGAAAAAAAAAAAAA
>CAIGRS010253569.1:0-10847 GCA_903798395.1 Fraxinus floribunda
AAAAAAAAAAAAAAAATCATTTCCTCTAGTAAAAATGACAACAAAATAAAAAATGAATAAAATTGTAAATATATTTAAAAACGAAAAAGAAATACTTGTAAATTATAATGTCGTATATTGCGGCGATGAAAACCAATAATAATAATAATAATAAAGAAAAAGACAAGACATGCGCACATGGGATAAATTTATTATAGAATTAGCAGTGCATGTGTCCGTGTGCAAAGGTTTCTGCAGTTTGAATTTGATGGATTCTTGTAAAGATTTTTGTCTCCCTGTACGTACCCCGTTACACGTGCATAATCAACTTTTAAAATCAGTGAAAACGATTGCCAACCTTTTCTTATCGACAGTGCAGTTTTATTAAAATATACGTAGTGAATAAAACTGATTGAGAATAATTATGGTTGTGTATTGTGAGATTTTTGTAATAGCACGTTTTCAATGGCAATTTAAGAGGTCTTAGTGCCATGGAAGAGAAGTGTAGCAGATATGCTTTTGTTTAAAAATTTGAAGTATTTGGTTAGGTAATATAAAGAAGAATCACTACAACAGAGTTTGCTCTTATTTATGGCATATAGATGCATACCGCATAAAGTAATATGGTAAATATTTGTATCTTTTTACGGCATGCATTGATGCCATAAAAAAAAAAAAAGTGAGCTGATGAGAATTGAAATCGTGAGGAATGAATTTGGCTACGATTAGGGGGTTTTAGCAAAATTACAAGTGACTGACTCGACACTCACATGTCCACTTAGTACATTAAATTCTCCTTTGACCCTCGTTTCCTAAAATTCATCATTTTCAATAATACATCTCATGGAAATCATAACTTTTATCAACTTTTAATCACATACATTTTATCAATTTTCATCAAAATTTATTAAAAATTTCATTTTTATCAAAACCAAATAGAGGCTAAAATATATATCTACTATGATAGTTTGGACTATATGAATTTTTATTATGTTATGATTGTTAAACAGTGCGTAGTAAGGTTAAATACAAATTACTAATTGAACTGAGTTGATGCTATAAAAAATTGTACAAATGGATACTCGAGGATGAACAAAACAAGTATGATAAGGACTAGAGCATACTTGAATAATGAATGAATGACAAGTATTTATAGGGCTTGGAGGTATAATCCTATGAGGATTAAGCCGCATGTGAGACTATTAGTCCTAGCATGATGGGACAAAGTGGAGATACAAAGAGAGAAGGACTCCTTTAGAAGAGTTGTAAGGCTAGGTCGGGACCTCGCATGAATGAACCAACCTACCATTGTTTTATTAAAACTAATATTCAACTTGTAGCTAGGTCAGTTTTACTTTTAGTAAACGAATATAACTCTTATAAATGGACAAAGACGATCCTATTTGGGTTCAATGGTTCGACTACATATGCCTGCGGGCTGCCTCAGACTTCAGAGATAGGATAGGCGAGATAAGAGACAACTATTAGATTGTATTTAAGGTACGCCAGAATCTGCGGATTATGTTGGGGGATCAGGTCCTCTGCCTAAAGACAATTTTTTTTTTAAATTTTTGACTTGGTCTTGCGGCTCGCCGACAATGACCCAGTTAGTTCCAACCCTCTCCATTCATTTCTATTATTTAATTTTAGCTTTCGACCAAACTGTAATTCTGTTTTAATAACTTCTCATAAATCTTACATCAATTAATAGCATAAAGTTGATATTGCCAGTAATGTAATTGAGAAAGGACAGTGGAGAACTCAATAATGGTGAAATGGCCATTAAAAAGAAAGCTTAAATTTGGTAGACAAGTAATGGGTGGGTGACTAACAACTGAATCTCTTCCTTTCTTACGTATTTATCTCTTCAAGTTG
The DNA here is from genome assembly GCA_903798395.1 of Fraxinus floribunda. NCBI lineage: Eukaryota > Viridiplantae > Streptophyta > Magnoliopsida > Lamiales > Oleaceae > Fraxinus > Fraxinus floribunda. The sequence goes on from CAIGRS010253569.1 coordinate 1,855, forward strand.
CAGAAAGGCTGCCCTAAATTGCTTACCACCTGAATGCACAAGTCAATGCCATGTTGGACTAACAAACAACACATATGTTTGTATATAGGCCTCATGTTGTCGTGTTCCGGTTTTCACATATAATTGTAAGTAAATTAACGTGTGTAGCTTATTTTTGTGCAGTTATTTTCTCGACTTCCTAGTACTGTAAATTAGGTTTACATAGGTGTGCGTGAAGTCTTTATGGATGATATTCAGTATCGATAGGAATGAATGAGATTTAACTTCAAGAATAAATGACACAAATCAAAGATATCACCATCCGCACCAATGATCAACTCGATGAAAATCAAAGTAGTTAATATAACAACTTGCTTTAAATACATAACAACCTAAAAAAGTAGTCAATAGGATGATTTGCCTGCTTTCCATAGAGAAACTACTAGAATAAATCTTGGGTTAAAATGTTGCTTGATGGGATCGATCACCATGCATCCCTTCTTTTGGTGGCCGAAAGAAGCTACTAACCGAAGTGTTCCTCATCCTATGAACTGGGCGATAATCATTACTTTTAACATTTTGAACAATCCAGTGCTATTAATTAAGGTTAGTGTTATCCTAGTACAAGTTGAGATCTGATGTTCCGTCAACTAATTCGTTTACTCTGGTTTTGATCTATAATTACATCACCTTGATATGGCAAATAGCAACACCACCTTGTCCATAATTACCTTAGTAAAAGTGTTCTTAAACTTTGCATAAAAGTTAACTTCGAATCTTGCACAGAACTTTTACTGATCATATCACCTTCAATAATGCTATTTATTATTGTACCTTTTAGATTCTTCTTATTTATTGGAAAAAGAGACAACCTAAACCTAACAATACTGCCTAAACAAACTCTTAACTTGTCTTTGAAGGGTTCTTTCACTATTGTTTTCATTAACTTGGTAACGTACAACCAACTGTTTCTTTCACATTGGGTAGAAATTGATTGATTAGGCAAGTTCAGTTACACGTCGAAAGCAGGGCTTTTCCTACTATTCAGAATGACAACAAAAGTTACGTAAACATAATTTCAAGTAACTTCTTATTACTGAACATGTTTTAAACATTATTTTTTACTTTTAAGTCAAAAACATTCACGTGTATGCTGTCGTGCTTAAATTTTAGTCAAAATCTAACACATGCATGGAATATAAGTAGTGGTTGTGGAGTTGAATTTTTGAACTTCGTCTAAACTTTACGTTGTTAAAACTTAAAATTAAAAGGGATAAATATTTTTTTCCCAAATTATCTTGTACAGGGTGGGTAATTATACTCAGTAATTTTAAAGATTTACCTGGTTCATAGATGGTATTTCACTAGGTAATGTCAAGAGAAATTACATAACTGTATGCTATTCTATTGAAGAATAATAATTACAAGAAAGAAATGAAATTACTTCATACGAATATCAGCAATGGTATCAAACCAAATTTGCTTGAACACCTTGATGATCAGATCATGATATTCTACAGAATTCAAAGATAGATAACAAGCAAGAAGTTCTTCCAAATCCTTTGGTGCTCTGATATTATTCTCTACAATCATCTCCACCATTGATTCTCTAAAATCTCTCTGTGGATCCACTGATGATTTCACAACTGCGAAATTCTCCGATGCACTTTTCCGTGAGCTTGAACATGAAGATGATGATACGCTTTTCCGTCCCGGAATATTCTTTCTTCCTATTCTTGGAGAATTCCGGTGCCGGAGTTTCATCCCCGGAGAGTTCACTGTAGATTTTCTGAAACGCGTCGTTCTTTGTTGTTTAAAATCAGTGCTTAAAGTGTCATCTCTCACGGTCTTCGTTGACAGGGATTCACATGCATTTCTTTCCTCAAATTTATCTGAATTTTTCATGTGATTTTCAGTGTCACGGACTTTGGTGATGATCGGAGGGAGATCGAGTTCGGATTTTGCTTGGAATGGCTTTTCATCAAGATCAATTATGATATCATTTTGAAATTTGTATTTGCAGGAAGTTGAATTCCGACACTCTTCCGCTGTAGAATCGGGCGGGTTCCAGTCGGATTCAAGATTGACCCCGCGGGTGTAACCGGCTGAAACTTTGGTTTTCTTCGTGCTACGTATCTTCTTGGATGATATTCTTGGTGGTTCTGAATAATTCCCTGCAGTATTTTTAGTTGGAGAATTACTGTGAAATGTGAGGTCTCTTGTAAAATGGTAAGGTTTTTTTAGGTCAGATGGGACCGCCGGCGGCGGCCTCCTCTGTTTGGGCGACGGAGGTGGTGGTGCAGCTGCGGTGCCACGGTGGCTTTTCTGGTTTCTGGTTTTGCTCATGTACTTGAGCTTGTAAAACCAGGCATTTGGTATCATATCTGATAATCTAAACTTGTAACTTCCCATTGAATTCTGAGATTTTTGTTAAGTAAAAATAGGAGAAAAGAGTCTTTGTGGGTTTGGGAGTAGGGTGCGGTGCATAAATAGAAATGCGGAATCATGGGACCCACCAAGGAAGAAAAGTTTGCAATTGCATTTGACAGTACTGTAGTGGGCGGTTTATCTTGGCATTTTTGAGCCTAATGGTTTGGTTCTTGTGAAGATTGACGAGTTTAAGGTGTGTTAGTGCACCCTAGTTATCGACTTGTCCTTGGGGATTCTTCCACTCTACCCTTAACGACTTTTGCAAGTCGTGATCACTAGTCATATGTATAGTCCACAAACCCAGCTTTATCCCTATAGATTCGTGGGAATACGATTATAACCAGTCTTTCTCCTCCTATTCAATTTGATGGACGACTTGTCTGTTTTGAATAAATCTAAAGTATACTTCTCAATCTTGAACGAGAAGAGAGCAAGAGCTAACAATCTTTAAAAACGAAAAAAGATTTTTTAACAAAACATTAATACATTATTACACTTTAAAATAAAAATGGACTTTTATAAATAATTTGAACTCGTTACATGTATTGGCCAAGTATTTTATCGGTGCACTAATGCATTACTACACTTAGCTATAAAAAAATTGAATTTTCAATCGCCAGATAAATTAAATCTAATTTGAAAAGTTAACGAGTGTTAAGGAACTATTTATCCTTGAGAGTTCTCTTACTCATCTCTTAATGTCTTTTGTAAGTCGATATTATCAACCATTTAAACTGATCATATGTAATGTTCACGTGTTTTCAGAAAGTATTAATATGTTAATAATATATTTTCACATTTGAACCTATATCTAAAATCGATCATCAAGATATTGTAATTTTGTATTTTGTATGTGTGCATGTGTGTGTATTATTGGATGTGGTGGCGGCGGTGGGGGCATTGAATTTTGATATTTGTAGTGGTGGCGGCGGTTGTTCCTGAGAGTGTTTAACAAAAGCACTCTGCTAATGAGAAGATTTGCACAAAATCAAACAAATTGCACATCTTGTTTGGCATCTAAGAAACTATTGGTCCGGTTCGCATCTATATCCGATGTCTTTAGTACAATTGTTAAATTACAGTCACACGAGGAGGGATCCATTGGAAGAAAATAGCTTGCTTCAGAGAAGACTTTCTTTGATCATAAATAAAATAAGAATGAATAAACCTACAAGTACATGCCTTTTTTTCCGACAGAAGTTGAACATGGTGGTGACGTGACAACACCCTATTACCTTTTTTTTCCTTCTTTTTCTTTTAATGAAAATCATCAAAGTGTAATTTCTGTTGGACTTCTGTTGATTTTCTTGTACCTATAGCAAAATTCAATAAGAATATATATATACAGAGAGGGCCATGTGTGAATTTATTTTTGTTTAATAAAAAAATTAAATTTGAAATTAACTTTAAACGAGGATGGATAGTGGGGTTGAGACTATCTTTCCCGTACTAGATTCGATGCAATGACCCCTAAGAATTCAACAATTTTCATGAATTAATAAATTATTGCTTCTTTAAATCTTGATATGGTTGCTACTTTTAAAGTGAAAATTAAAATACTTATTTCAAAAGATAAAATCTGTTAAAATTCTTAACGCTAAATTTCAAAATTAGAAAAAAAATAATAATATTTAATTTGGGCTGACAAGAATAGGCTGAAAAACTTTCACGAAAATAATAAATGAGCTATGGATTGTTAGCTTAGATGGACTCATTGCCCAAAATGCCATCGTAGGAGGCTAGGAGCCCATTTTATCTTTAGTAGAATATTAACATAAACAATTCCAAGTTGTTAAGAAATGCAGATGTTTGAAATAAAATTCGACACGATTAAAACAAATGCAATATTTTATACCGATTCTCGCATTAATATCGTTTATAACGATTAAAAGATGTTGTTTATGTACTATTGATTTTTCCTTCAAATAATATAAAGATAGTTACACTTTCAAATAATCAGAACGGGATTGAACAAGAATGAAACCGAAACAATATGATCAATGGGGATCAAATTAAATTGGAGCAATATGATCAACAAGATCAAACAGGAACTAATCAAGAACACATTCATAATTCGACCCAGCCAACTTTATGATGTGTCCTTACAACGAATTTACTCCCTTCTTCGATGCCTAAAGACATTGAGCAACCGTCTCCNGCAATATGATCAACAAGATCAAACAGGAACTAATCAAGAACACATTCATAATTCGACCCAGCCAACTTTATGATGTGTCCTTACAACGAATTTACTCCCTTCTTCGATGCCTAAAGACATTGAGCAACCGTCTCCCTAAATAGATTGAAATTAGTCTCTTACAGAAGTAGTGTAGTAATTAGTAAGAATTTCAATGAACTCAATATTGTTTTTTGACAAATATATCATGTTAATCATCTCGTAGAGTAGATCGTGAATAAACTTGGCCCGATTAATTTCAGAGTTCGAAACTCATAAAATTGAGCTCAAAGTAGCTCACTTGAAAATTATTTCCAATAAAAGTTTTTTTGTTCATGATGCGGTACAGTTATAAAGATTCTTCTATATAACGATTAAAAAAGGGAGCGATAGAAAATTAATATTGTCTATTGTGGTTGATGATGATCTAATTGTTTTGAATTTGAATTTTATTTCTTTCATATACTTGCATTAAAATAATTAATTCGTTTCCCTCTATTTTTATTATTTTGCTGATCTCCTTTACCTGCCCAATGACTACATAAAGGTTAAAAAATAATGAAAACTTATTATGGGTATTTCAACTTGTAGGACGATTCAACGAACAGTGTGGATTGTCACACCTTGTCATCATCAATTAGTGTCAAACTAATTAATGTTGGACGGTATTCAAAGTAGTCAATTTATTTACAATCGAGCCAAACTTCCACCACATTCTTCTCATGGTGTCTAATTTAAAGGCCATTTTTTTATTTAATTTTTTGGGAAAATTTTGTTTTAAATAGTAAATTTTTCAAGAATGTATTGTTAAAAAGTAAATCAAAGTTTTAGGTTTACGTATAAATGTTTTTATTGTTTGAATGCATAGTTTGAAAATGAATAAATAGAAAAAAGAAATTTGAAAAAATGAAATATTTTATTGTGTGAATGTACAACAATCGAACACCTAACCAAGTATTGCGTTTCGATGATTTACCATTGATATTCACTCAAAGTTTACTAGAAGTTACAACACCAATGTGAGGAACATAGATAACATCAAGGCCATTTCCACTTGTACATCAAAATGGAGACCCATTGAAATAATATTTTTTTATTTCAATGGGTCCTACCCCCCATGTGAGAGGGGTGTAACCCCCGATGTATCTTGTGATGTACCACAAGCATTGTCCTAACATCAATTCTTGAGAATAATGATACAACCGTACAAGTAGAAGGTCACGATGCATAAATTCTCAAGCACAACTCGCCACTTTCTCAAAACTGTGGCCTTCTAACGCCATCCAAGTCATATGTAGCATTATGAAACATAAGCTAACCAGAATTTTATAAGGAGAAAACCATACATACAGAAAAATACCTCACATAAGTGTTTCAAATGCTGAAGCGTTTACAAGTGTATATCTATAAAAATTCAATGAACTAAATTTTGTACACCTATCATTTTCCTTTATATAAATGTAATGGATCAAACTAGTTTGACCGCCCCCTCACAATGGTCTTTTTGGAAGCGAGCCCCCCTATTGTGAGAGGGATGAAATTTGGTGTACAAAAAGCTTGACCCAAATGTAATATTCATTATGTTATTTTCATGTAATAAAGAAGAGAAGCACACTACGTGTACAGAAACAAAACACTTACAGACACTCACAAGAGGGGTCGGTAATTTTTTTTACTTTTTTATTACGTGGGACCCACTATCAATTGAGAGGGTGTTAGAATTATGTGAGCTCATTCTTCTGTATCTAAAGAAGATGTGTGTAGGCATGGCGTCACTGAGAGAAATACTGCGTAAAATGGCCGGAGGCCCTATGGCATCTGCTTGGGTCAAAATTATTGCTTGATAATATATGCTAACTGTTGGTGGCTAAGATTGCCATAAATTCCATGCAATGTTATTAGCACAAAACGTCCTTTTAAAGTTCAGAGAGGGTTTGACACCCTCTGTCAATTTTTTTCTGACATAATTGTTTGATTGATGCTCCTAATCGAAGCTTTATTCATATTTCTTCAAATTTATTTCAAATCTATTTTCGATCACATCTTTTCAATAAAATAAATTTATAAGTAAATTAAAAAAAATGGCTTTTCCCATTTGTATAGAAGAAGCAACAAAAATTGGACAAAATAGATTAAAATAGTGGGTTCCACAGTGTATTTAAATATTACAAAAAATAACGGGCCCCATCTATTTGTGTGTGATCTGGTGTGTTTTTGTGGAGTACAAAAAAAATTCTACTTCTAACAGTGCATTTTTCGAATCGGATAATTCTATGTGTACTCCATTCTTTACTACAAGGATGACTAAAAAGGTGATGTAGTAACTTCAATATAAAAAGTGATGTAGTAACTTCAATGTGTGTGTATATATATATACACATATAAAGTAAAAGGATAATTCTATGTGTACTCCATCCTCTACTACAAGGATGACTAAAATGCCAAGTGGCACCCCCCTATTGGAGGGGTGTCGGGTGTAGTAAAGGATGGAGTACACCAAGCAAGAATAGTCCTTTCGAATCTTCAAGAAATTTAAGTCTAAGGGGGTGTTTGATCCACATTATTTTGAAAGAATGTATTTTGAAATAATAGATTGATGGATAATGTGTGGTTGAAAATAAAGGAAAAGTTATAGATGTGATGTAAAATATTATTTTATTGAAAAATGTGTGATTAAAAATGAATAGAAGAATGAGAATGAAAAAAATAATGTGTACCAAACAGGGGCTAAAAAATTGCCCGAACAAGGAGATTAGGTAGCTGTGAATAGCCCTTCTGAGAAACTCCGTACTTTTGACTTGTCAACACGTTTTAAACTTTTACAGCCAATATTTTATTCTCTTACGTTTTTGTCGATGATAAAATCATAAAAGAGAGTTACAAATTTGTTTGTATGTATTAGCTGTTTTTTGTCAACATTTACCGTTACCCTTCACATCATAGATACGTTGAAGTTGGATGACAAACAATTGAAATAGGATTAAACTTGTGGCTGATGGATTCCCTAAAATTCTTTTACGTGTTAAAATTTATATCATTAGTTGTCTAGCCCCTCTTTGGGTTTGGATTAAAAATCAATTAAAATCATGAGTCAAAGTCAACAATTAATTTTAATCACACGTTTTATGGGATCCACAATTTATCAACCACATATCTTATCAATTTTTATCAAAATCTACTAAAAATCTGATTTTAATATTTACTAAACTGAGGCTTAAAATATCGTTAATGATTTTGTTGAAAAATCCGTTGCTATTAGCTATACAACTTTTCTATTGAGGAAAATAAAATCGTTATGTTAATGTTTTTTTTTCTCTTGCCATATGATGTTTTTCAACCTTAGAGATTGTACCATTTCGAATTTAGCCCCTGTTTGGTACACATTAAAATATTCATTTTCATTCTTTTACTCATTTTCAAACACACATTCTTTTTAACCACACATTCTCTATCTATGTACTGTTTCAGAATATATTCTTCCAAAATAATTTGGCTCAAACACATCCTTAAGTTCTAGTCTCATCATATAACTATTTGAAGTGAACTTTAATTTATTAGCTAATTTAATACGACAATCTACACTTTCCCAACTTGTGCTGCTTATGCAATGACATTAATATACAAAGACCGAGTGCATGTTCACACTTATAAATGAAGTAACCAGAAAATTTAGATATCCACCAAATTGGTTGCTTTCAAATGGCTGCGACATAGTGGATAAGTGCAGCAATTTCACATTATTTTTGAGATTATAATGTAAAGTATTATTTAGTCACTTACAAAAAATATGTTAAATGATAGTCAATGCAATTAAAAGATTTCAAAATCAATAGTGTAACTAAGTAATTATTCTTTCATATATCAATTTTCAATTTCTAATCAACAATTTGTAAATTCGTAGGGCGTAGACAAACACGTACTTTACGACTTGAACTCAATTCCAATATGTTGCAAAACTAGATTTTATTTAGAAGCTAAAGAAGAAAGATATCAACAACTTCGTAGAGTTAGGCATTTATATTTAGATATCTTTATTTCAATAGGATTTTGGACAATATTAATCGAAATCATTGACTTTTTTCTTTAATTAATTTCAAATTTTAAAATTGAGATGTTCTTCTCAAATTTTGGTTCATGATATTTATCTGTCCACCAACGTGGTGGTAACATTTTAGATGGAAAAGATTTTGCTTCTGAATTTCCTTTTGAATTAGAATATGTTAAAACTTATTTTCGACAAGGTAATTTCTCAGATGTGACTAAATGAAAAAAGTATTAACTATTTATAGTATACATAAAACGTGCAACACACGTATAGAGAAGTAGTTGCATTAAAGGACTCTAATTTTACTCATTATTATACTCGTCTCCCCCGTTTTCATCATCCAACCATCCGTTAACTAGTAGC
>CAIGRS010253590.1:0-13797 GCA_903798395.1 Fraxinus floribunda
ACCACCACTTCGCCACTGACTCCACCAGCGCCAACACGCACTCAAATCCACCAGCGCCGTCGCAAATCCCAACCACCACTGTCGCTAGCGCGCGCACAACCGCACCACCATGGCACTCACAACAGTCGTCAAACACACCATCACAAAATACCTCCACCGCCGCACGCACACACACCCAAACCGCCGTCGCACACACCTCAAAACCACCACCGCCAACACGCACGCAAATCCACCACCGTCGTCTCAAATCCCAACCACCACCACCACCACCGCACCATTTACGACCACCACCACCAACACCGTTAAGACGGCCACGACACACAACCAACCGCACCCATATAAAACCCAACCGCAACCAAACAAATCTGTACCTCCACGACCGCCGCACTCACACACACACACCCACCCAACCGCACCCGCACCCACCCACTCAACACACACCCAACAACACTGTTCGACAAAAACCACTACAGCAAATCGTCGGCAAAAATCAACCATCCGACAAATCAAACTCGGAAAAAAAAAGAAAAGGAAATAGTGGATTGCGCCGCTGTGAGGGAGGGAAGACAGAGAAACGATCTGTTGTAGTAAGGGAGAGAAGAGGGAGAAGTGAACCGTCGAAGTGAGGGAGAGGAACGAAACGCTTCGAGCGCCACTTTGAGGTTTGACAGTGTGAAACGGAAGGTGGCGGTGGAGGCGGCGGGTGGTGAGGTTGCTGTGTCGTCGTGTGTGGTGAGAGAGGAGAAAAAGAGGCGACGGCGAGAGACGGGAGACGGGAGACGGGAGTGGAGTGGAGTGGAGAGGAGATTGGTTCAAATGATTCTAGGGTTTGGGATCAAATGATTTTATTCGATATAAAAATAAAAATAAAAAAACGTTTTTAAATTATTAACTAAAACCTGATTTTTGAAATGTAGTGATTGGATTTGTGAAAGTGGAAATCTAATTCTAGGGGTAGGTGTAATTTTTTTTTTAATTAAATCCAACAGACAGATTCTGGAGCATTTCATTAGCTGGGCCATCCGGGTTGTGAGCTTGCACTTCAATTGGGCTCAGTATCNTTTTTTTTTTTTTGTTATTGTATTTAGTCTCTTAAAAGAGATTATTTCCTATTTTTTTCCCTTACAAAAATGGTTCACTCAAGAATGTACTTCAAATTACATCTGGTGGTTCGAGACAGCAAGAGACTATTGATAAATTTTTCTTGTGCTTCAGTTAAAAAGTGAGTATATACTCTGATCGACCTCCTCAATTATCCTGTTTTAACAACTGTTGCTTGACACTCTCAATGACAAGTTCCGGGATATTTATCTGTGTGAATTTCGCAAAATATACATTTAAAAGACAAACTTATTGCTAGATATTTTAAGTCAATTTCGCACTAGATGTTGTCTAGCAAACAGATCAAAACTTTCTCTGTAGTGCTCTTCTTCTGAATGCAGTTCCATTGTAGTATTTCAACTTATATTTTTAAGTCGAATCAAAAGATGAAAGCGATTAAAGAAGATATTATAATCCGAGTGTTAACAATCTTATTACTACAAAATGCTGAGTACAGTTCGCGTATATGACCGGATTTTAATTCTATATATATTTCATCAGATGTCATCCATCTGTGTACACAACCTTGATGCAGTTTACAATTACCATGTGACCATCTCATTTCTTCTTCACAATTTGATGTTGCACCACCAGCACAGAAACGGGTTTATTGATATCAGAAGCAGCAAGCATGTCTCCGACTGGCCCTAGTTCTGGCAAATCATTCCATTCACTAAGGCCTAACAACTGTGGCATATCATCACTATGGCGTCGTCCCACAATGATTAGATCAAAAGCTTCTTCCATAGCACGAATTAAAAGTGCAGTGTCAGCCCCGTCTTTCACCCTTTCCTCTTTGTAAATGATGTTATCCTGGTGTGCACCTTGCATTCTTATATCTTTCAATATTTCTGCATCAAGCACTGCTTCCCATTGGCTGACACCTGCATAAAGTTCCCATGGAACAAATCGAACTACTGTCAGATGTACATCTCCACTAAAACGGTAAGCGGATCGTAAAGCCAACGCTTCACGGTCATCAATTCCTCCAAAGAAAGCTAATCCCACATTGTAAACGGATGAAAGAGGAGACATCCGACGTATTTTGTGGCGGTCGACAAGAATACTAACCGAACAAGGAGCATTTTCCAATACATTAGTGTTAATTAATCTCAAGACACTGCTGTCTAACATCAATTTTCCTTGGTGATTCCATTTCCTGTGAAATGGAAGTATAATCAAGGATGCTGATTTGTCGAAGGCAAGTGTACAGATGTCACAGTGCATGAACTTGGTTAGAGACATTGAAGTAAATTGCTGCACGCTGACCAATCCCAAGTATTCTTGTTCGTATGCATAAAGAACTTCAATCATTTTCTGTGTACGTGCGACATTGGAAGATTTTTGGCCTAATTGGTGATCTATCAGTAAGGGAGAGGCCCGGCCTACAAGCTCAACCAGATGCAGACCGTATATTGAAAGTGGACTTTCTTTGGTAGGAAAAGAAGCTTCAAAGACTTTTCTAACAGCTAATACATCATCAACTCGATGTGCGCATGAAACCACTCTCAGCTCTGAATTCGGTGATGTGTGCTGAATGTCTCTTTTCTGATAGCCAGTGTACATTCTTGAATCATCATATAACAACTTCACGATTAAATGTGAAGCTGCAGCTTGTATTAGTATTATTGTATTCAACATGGAAAATGTCTCTCCATCAAATGTCTGATTTACGAAATTGCTATAGTAAAATGACATCTGAACAACTCCTTGTGTACTCATAATGATGGCAAGAGCAGCAGAATCTTTAACAGGTACTTTGCACATTATTGCTGGACAGAAAATTGCAAGTAACTTCAATCCTAAAAATAAGGCGACGATGCACCATATCCATACCATGAAGCTTAGATCATAAATCTCAACAAGATTTACTTTCATCCCACAGTAAGTAATCATAAGCGGTGTGAACAGTCCTGATATTAGAGTCTCCAACCTGTCTACCAATGTCGATCCCAACGGCGGGCCATCTGGTACTACCAAGCCTAACAAGAAAGGGCCATATTGATAGTGAAGCCCCACATTATCAGTCAGTAAAACCACTACTAGAACCACTAGTGACATCAGAATGATATGAACTCTAGTCACTGGCTTTCCTTCTGGAGTCTTTTGGATGATCCATTGTGAAACTGGCTGGCCGATGACAATGATAAGTAAAACTAAACCGATGGTTAAGATAACAGACTGTGCTCCTACTGCTTTTGCAAAGGAGTACTTCCCAATTATGTAAAGGGCTATTGAACTTAGAGCAAGACCGCTCAAAAAATCACTAATCAGTCCTGATGCCAATGCAAGGCGGCCAAGCTCAGAGTTCATGATTTGCAGGTCAACAAGCATGGAAGCAATTACAGGAAATGCGAATAAATTCTGTATTCCAATAATACTCCTGCAAGTTGGCCATCGGTACCGGTGTATAACTTTCTCAGCTATTGCGGCAAACCCTAAGCCAATAGAAACTGGGAAGGCGGCAGCAACCACTCCTATTGTCCATGCCTTGGCACCTGTTCTCATTACTGTTTTCGGATCCATTTTCACTCCACTGAGAAAAATAAAGAAAATGAAGCCAATTTTGCCTAATAAGTCAATGTATACGTCTCCTTCTTGTGGGAAAAGTGTCTTTCGAAAGTTTGGGATCTGTCCCAGAACAGTTGGTCCCAGTATTATACCAGCCTGGTTGTAAAACAAACCGGAAAACTCAAATGTTATCAAAATTACAAACAGAGAGATTTTGCTTCAATTTCATTTTTTTTCCTGTTATTTCATGCTGTGGATGTTCTATAATCAATAGCTTCTGTTATTCTATGTCTAGAGAAAAAAAATTGGAGTTTTTTTCCTTTCAATTTGAAAAAACACTTGTATGTATTAAAAAACAAGCAAAAAAACATTGACAAGCATCGATCAATTTTGTGTTTTCAGATATACCAAGTTTTTCAAAGTAATTTCAACACAAATGAATACAGCAGAAAAAAAAAAAAATAATAAAAAAAAATCATTCTATTCAGATATTTCAATCTTGAATTCATGCATTTGCCTCTCTCATGTACATCCATCCAGAGGAACCTCGAGTTCTTCCCATACACACATGCAATCGAATAATCTTCATCCAAGACGAGATAAACTGAAAATCAAAAATCAAAACATAAAGAAATGGGAATCTTTGATCTTGTATTTGCATCTCTTATGACATTCTCAAAATTTTTAGGCACTCTAATAATATTTACAGAGAACCCCGAAAAGGAGAGAGAGAACTTTCTTATTGACATCCTTCAGAACCTTGGATTTAATCAAATAATCTTCACACAGAAAACAAAGAAAAACGCAATAGCATCAGATTATAGAATCTTGCAATTATTTATTTTCCTTCTTAGAGAAAAATCAACGAACAAAATCAAGAATTTAGAATCTCATCATAATCCATTAGACCCTTTACTCTTCATCAATTATAATTATGCAATTGAATAATCTTCATAAAGTAAACAAAAACCCAACGAAATAAAATAAAATAAAATAACTCTCGAATTGTGGGCAGTACCAGGAGCTCAGAGAAAATGCGGGGCATATGAAAACGCCTGAGCAAGAGATGAAGGGATTGAGTGAGCAGAAAAATGACTGCTAGCTGCAGCTGAAGGCGGGGTAATACATAATGTAGAAAGCTTCTGGCTCCACCGATGTTCCAGGCGCCGGTAGAATGGAGGGGTATATCAATTTCACAGAAATCATCTGTCAGGTTTCCGGGAAGTTCCCGGCGTTGTCCAAAACTAACTGCCGGGGGTGACTCCCCGGCGTCCATGATAGAAGTTTCTGCTACGTCGGATCACCACAAAATGATCTTGTGTGGAAATTGAAGAAGAAGATAATATTTTGAGACATCATAGGAAATGTATGTTTTTTTGTTTATGTTATGACCAGAAGTTTGATTAGAGGGGTGGTGAACAGCTGATTCTTGAGAGAATTTGATATACACGAACAAGTGTCAGGTGCACCAACAAATCCTCATATAGCCTGTTGACCAATATAAATAGTAAAGGTACATTTTCAAAGTAGTCGATGAATTGTGCTACATATATGTAATAAATTATCGACAAATAATGTGATGAAATTTAATTGAATTAAAATCTCATCAATTAAATAATTTTATTACTTACATTTTTTTTTAAAGGAGGGCGGTATCTTCGAAATTTTATTAATATTCCATTACTTGTGACGAAAGAATATCATGATTACATGAGAAAATAATGAAAAAACTAAAAATGAGGAAATACTATTTCACTTACAAAAAAAAAATTAGGGCATGTTTGATGACACGAAATTTTCTAGTGAAGTTGGAATTCGTTTTCATTTTCCACCTTTTACGTTGTTTGGTAGGTTAAATTTTCCATGAAATTTATTTTTCACCCAATTCTTGGTTTTCCTTGAAAACCAATTCTCACCAACGTGGTTTTCCTCCGATGTAAAAAAAAAAAAAAAACCTTTTTAACAATTGGAACGAATTCTATTATCAATTGTAACAAATTATATCCCTTTAATTGATAATTTCCATGAAATACAAAGGCAAACAAATGGTATTCGGTATGTCGATTTTTTTTAATTTTTTTTGATAATTGGAACATATTCTAGACCCAATAGTAAAAAAATAATTATCACTTTAATGGATAATTTTCAATAAAAACGAAGACAAACGGACACAAGGCTACATTTTTTTTTTTTTTTTTCCCTTTTTAACAATTGGAACGAATTCTATTATCAATTGTAACAAATTATATCCCTTTAATTGATAATTTTCATGAAATACAAAGGCAAACAAATGGTATTCGGTATGTCGATTTTTTTTAATTTTTTTTTTATAATTGGAACATATTCTAGACCCAATAGTAAAAAAATAATTATCACTTTAATGGATAATTTTCAATAAAAACGAAGACAAACGGACACCAAACTTTCAACATTTTATAGGTGGAAAATTATATCAATCAAACACAATTAATTACAATTTTCAGTAAAATAAATTATAGGCAATTCAATTCCCTATAATTCATTTTCTTTCTACCCAAATTCCAAATGGTAGAAAAAATTATCACTTTAATGGACAGTTTCTATTAAAAACGAAGCCAAAACGGACACCAGACTTTCAACATTTTCCATGAAAAATTATACCAATCAAACACAATTAATTACAATTCATAATAAAACAAATTCTAAACAATTCAATTCCCTGTAATTTATTTTCTTTCCACTCAAATTCCACATTTCCAATCAAACGGACCCTAAATGATAATAGATGATAATAGATAAATGTAAAGTTGTAAAAAAAAAAAAAAATACTAATTCCTTTACCATAAAAACTAATGCAAGTAGAGACAAAAGCAAGAATAAAAAATAAAAAATTATACTCTAATGTTGGACAGTCCATGTTTATCAATCTGTACAAGTGTCCTAATATGTCGTGATAGACCAGTTGCTCCATGTATCTGATATCGTCGATGATCCCAACCCTCTACAGCAAAAGCATCTGCAACCTGATTATATTATATAAATATATATACCTACACGACTGCCTTGTTATATTATATAAATTATATACCTACACGGAAGAAGAAAAAAAAAAAGAGGCGGCAATTGATTTATTCAAGCACATATCAGCAGCTTCTTGGGGGAAAAACAGGGGCTGCAAATGATTAGCAGCAGCCTCTCCCTGGTTTTCAATAGTAAGAGAAAAAATCGTCTCTGGAAGATATCTTGAGTAAATTTATATAGAAGATTGACCAGTATATGGCAAAGATCGAAACAGCCTTGCAAAATCATTCAGCAGTCACAAAGGGGTTGGAAACTCAAATATGCCCGCACTATCTCAGAAAGACCACAAAGAACCTTTCCTAGCAATACAGAAACTAATCTAAAGGGACAGGTGCAAGCAATTACAACAAGAAGTGGGATACAACTGTTGAAAATTACAGTAAAAAGATGAGTAGCATATACAAATAAAGAGCCTACTTCAGATGAGGAGCCAATATAGGGATATGAAAAGTCAACAGAGAAAAATTTGAAAGAAAATTCAAACACACCACAGGCTAAGGCAACTGTTCCTATCACAGAGTATGTACTCCCTATTCCATTTCCTTAGAGACTATATAAACAGAAACTAGACAAACAGTTCTTCAAGTTCATTGAAGTGTTTAAAAAGTCATACATCAACATTCCATTCGCAAATGCTCTAGTACAAATGCCGAGATACATAAAATTCATGAAGAAAATTCTCACTAACAAGAGGAAGTTGGAGGATTATGAGTCCGTGATGCTAACTGAGGAGTGCAGTGTACTTCTACAGAATAAATTGCCCCATAAGCTTAAGGATCTAGGGAGTTTACTATACATTGTACTATAAGAGATGAATATTTTAAACATACTTTATGCGATCTTAGCGTAAGTATAAACTTAATGTCATTGTCTTTGTGCAGGAAACTAAGAATTGAAGAGGTCAAAACACCCACAATATCATTGCAGCTAGCTGACCTCTCCATAAATCATCAAAGGAGGATTATTGAAGATGTCTTGGTGAAGATGGAGAAATTCATTTACATCGCGAGTTTTATTGTATTAGATATGGAAGAAGACCGAGTTATTTCAATCTTTGGGAAGCCATTCCTTGCTACAAGAAAAGCTAAATGGTAGTTAATTTTGAGATTGGAGGATGAGCAAGTCACTTTCAACGTCTTCAAATCAATGAAGTATCCATCTGGATCCAACTTTTGTTTCCAGATCGATTGATTAATTCAATTGCATATGAACATCTTATGGAACCATTGGAAGCATGCCCAATTCGTTCTAGATCCAAAATAGTAGAAAATCTTGAGATTGAGGAGTACGTCAATTATTTGGAATCATCACCACTTGTTGCATTCCCAAAGAGGCACCAATTTGAAGAGCTTGGTAAAGGCCCTACTAAACCATTGCCATCTATTCAACATGCACCAACTCCTGAGCAGAAACCTCTACCAGCGCATTTGAAGTATGCCTACCTAGGGAAAACTTCTACATTGCCAGTCATCATTGCAAGCTCTATAACAAATGAGAAAGAAACGAAATTACTTAGGGTTCTTAGAGAACACGAAACTACAATTGGATGGTCCATAGCTGACATAAAGGGTATCAGTCCATCATTATGCAAGCATAAGATTCTTATGGAAGATGATTTCAAACCATCAGTTGAGCATCAAAGGAGATTGAATCCCAGTATGAAAGAGGTGGTTCAGGCTGAAGTAATTGAAATTTTGGATGCAAGTATTATATATCCTACTTTGATAATAATTGGGTGAGTCCAGTGCAAACAGTACAAAAGAAAAAGGGCATCATAGTGGTGAAAAATGAGAACAACGAACTCATACCGACCAAAACAATAACATGATGGAGGGTCTGTATTGATTATCAAAAGTTAAACAGTGTCACGAGGAAAGATCACTTTCCTCTACCATTCATCGACCAGATGCTAGAAAGACTAGCAGAACATTCTCATTATTGTTTTTTGGATAAAAACTCATGATACAACCAGATCCCAATTGCTCCGAAAGATCAAGAGAAGACAACATTTACATGTCCATGGTTAATGACGGTATTGTATTGGGTCATCTTGAGGTTGACAAGGCAGAAATTTAGGTAATTGTAAAACTGCATCCACCTACTTTAGTAAAGGGAATTAGAAGTTTCCCAGGTCATGCGGGATTCTGCAGAAGGTTTATCAAGGACTTCTCAAATATTACTAAACCATTATTTAATCTACTTGAGAAAGATGTCAAATTTCAGTTTATTGAGGAGTGCTTGGCATCATTCAACATACTTGAAGAAAAGTTGGTAACTGTACCTATCATTGTAGCACCAGATTGGGATTTACCTTTCGAACTCATGTGTGATGCAAGTGATTTTGAAGTTGGAACAGTACTGGATCAGAGAATAAATAAGATACTTCACGTGATCTACTTGCCAGTCGAACCCTCAACGATACTCAAATCAACTATGCTACTACTGAAAAAGAGCTGCTGACAGTTGTGTTTGCATTTGACAAATTTTGATCATATCTTATTGGGCGAACGTCATAGTTTACACTGATCATGCATCCCTTAGACATTTACTAGCCAAGAAAGACACTAAGCCTAGACTTATCAGATGGATATTTCTTCTACAAGAATTTGACTTGGAAATTCGGGACAAGAAGGGAACAGAAAATGTAGTGGCAGATCACCTATCTAGATTGGAGAAGATCACACAGCAAGGGATGATCAAATCAATGAATTTTTTCCATATGAATATATGTTCACTCTACTTGAGATCCCATTGTATGCAGATATAGTCAACTACCTCACAAGAAACATTTTACCTCCTGACATCACCTACCAACAGAGGAGGAAATTTTTTTCAGATTTAAAATATTACTTTTGGAAAGATCCATATCTATATAGGCGTGGTCCGGGTCAAATTATTAGAAGGTGTGTACCTAAAGTAGAAATGGTTGAAATCTTAAGGCAATGTCACTCGTTACCATATGGAGGAGATTTTGGAGGAATGAAAATAGCTGCTAAGGTACTCCAGTCTGGTTTCTATTAGCCAACTCTTTTTAAATATGCATGACATAGTTAAGGCATGTTATCAGTGTCAAAGAACTGGAAACATCTCTAGGAGAAGTGAGATGCCTTTGAACTCTATACTTGAAGTAAAACTCTTGGATGTTTGGGGTATAGATTTCATGGGTCTATTCCCATCATCTTATTCATGTCAGTACATCTTGGTAGCGATAGATTATGTCTCTAAGTGGGTCGAATAAATTGCTACACCAACCAATGATTCTCAAGTAGTCATAAATTTTTTGAAGAAAAACATTTTCTGTCGATTTGGAACACCAAAGGCACTCATTAGCGAGGCGGCAAACACTTTTGCAATAGGATGTTAGACTCGATTTTATCGAGATATGGAGTGAAGCATCGTATTTCTACAATGTATCACCCACAAACAAGTGGTCAAGTGAAAATCTCTAATCGGGAGATCAAATGGATCTTAGAAACGATAGTTAATGCATCGAGAAAAGATTGGGCAAAGAAGTTAGATGGCGCTCTCTGGGCATACAGAACATCGTTTAAAATACCTATTCAAATGTCCCCATATTGATTGGTGTATGGAGAAGTTTGTCACTTACATGTGGAGTTGGAACATAAAGCATACTGGGTAGTGAAGAAACTAAACTTTGATATACAAAAAGCTGGAGGAAAACGACTTCTACAGCTCAATGAGACAGATGAGTTCAGGAATGATGCCTATGAAAATTCATGCATCTACAAGGAACGAACAAAGCGATGACATGACAAATTCATTTGAGGAGAAGAATTTTAGGTGGGAGAGAAAGTGCTACTCTATAATTCTCGACTAAGGCTCTTCCATTGAAAATTAAAATCTCGATAGGCTGGACCTTTTACGATGGTGAAAGTATATCCTTATAGCGCAACTGAGCTACAATATCCAGAAAATGGTAATTTTAAAGTTAATGTTCAAAGGTTGAAGGTGGTATTTGGAAGGAGAGTTTTCGAAAGAAAAAACTCTACATCCTGTTAGATGAGCCAGATTAATCATCACTGTAGTCAAGCTAATGACGTTAAAGAAGCACTTTTTGAGAGACAACCCAAACTTTCTTCCATTTTATTTTTTCTATTTTTGATTTTAGGATAATTTAGTTTAATTTAAGTTTATTTGGGACTCATCATCCATACCTCGTTTTCCTCTTAGGTCTTCGATATGTTGGTTTATTACATGTTAGAGTTAAGCAACACTTATTTTAGTTATTTGATCTTAATGTTTTATTTGATTTTTCAGGAACATGATATCGCAGAACATTTAAACCAATATTGACAAAGGAGCCAACGAGAGTAATAGGAAAACTAGCCGTTGAATTACAAGTCATATCAGGGGAATCTTTTCTTTACTCTCTTCCCCACCCCTTTATATGCAAGATTTAGGATTTAAAACATTGAGAACAATGTCTAGTTTAAGTTTGGGGGTGAACAATATGATTTTTCACTTTTTTATGTGTTTTTGTTGCTTAAAAAATTGAAAATTTTCAAAAAAAAAAAATCTTTTTTTTTTTTGTGTGCTTGTGTGAGACTTGTGTGAGTTAGTTGGCCTGATTAGCAATGAGGAATATATTGAATCATAAATTGAATTATGAATGGTCAATAAGTTGCATGCTTAGATTATTTTTTGCTTTTTCATGTGAAATTTGATATATATTGAGCACATGAATTCAATTAAGCATTGTGTATTAATAAATTGAATTCATAATTGGATAAGTTAAAATGGTGAACCATAGATGCTAAATCCAAAATCACTAAATTTTACAACTTTGGACCAAATTTAGAATAGTTTGGGGGATTTCACTTTTGTGGGAAGATATTGAGATAAATTGGAATTTCATGTGTGGAAAAGAAAAAAAAATTGTGTGGATTGTCTAAAGTCAATAGGATGAAATTGGGTGAAAATTTCAAGTTATAGGTCGTTTTTCTTAAATTGGTGTTTAACAAGGGACAATGCACTAATCAAGACATAAATAAATTATTATTTTATTTGAAAATTTCTCTTCATAGTCTTTATGACTCGAGCAATTAAGTTTGCAAGGATCTTTAAAACTTGGTACCCTATCGTTATATGACTTAGGAGTTATCTGCGGAAAGTATGTTACACGGGTCATTTAGAAAGTTTGAGGGAGAAAATGCTTCAAATAAAAAAAAAAGGCTTGAGAAAAAAATATAAAAAATAAGAAAAAACGGGTGTATAGAACAGAAGGCATACCAAATGCCTTGGTTATATCTCAAACACTTATTTAGGAAGATTTGACATTTGATAAGGGATTATTAGTCAAGTTAAGTCCTAGAGATTGGAGCAATTAAACTATGGAGAACCCTTATTTATTGACATACTGACTAACAATTAGTAAGATTTACCTAAACTAGAGAAGTGAGGATACTATAAAATTCAACATTAGTTCATACACATGAAAAGAGCGAAAATAATAAATTTGGAGTGTGTACATGTTACGAGTAATGAAAGAATACATTTGACTATTGATGGTCAGGAATTGAAACAACTTATAAATTCATAATGCGATGCTTAATTCTTCACACACACACACACACACGTCTATTTTGCATTGAAAAGTAGATTTTAATTTTTGTATTGTGACTTTTAAGTTGTGATTAGATTTAATATTATAATTTCAATCCTGAGATAAAAAGTCAGGTTAGCTAACTAAATCTTTTTGCTTTGCTTAATTGACTAGCCACCAATTAGGTAATTATCATTACGTGTTTTTGTGTTTGTTAGGTTTTAGTTTCGTTTGAGGACAAACAAAGAGTCAAGTTAAAGGGTGTGATAAGTGTAATTTGTACACTTATTCGAGACTCTAAATCATGATATTTTATTGTCTTTTAAATAAAATTCTATCTAATTTATGTTATATTGTATTTTGTAGATAGAATTTTATGTTTAATGAAGAATTGAAGAAAAAAATGTAAAATAGCTGAAAAATGAAAAAATCCATAGTACAAGGGGTAGCAATATATACACATGCAAATGAGGAAATCAGTAGATATTTAGGAGAAAACAGGCGCTGAGATTATTTATATATACACACGCACAAACGAAAGGAGACGACACATATGAGAAGCTTCATGTTTCGTCAATTTTTGATTATGTCGTTCCACTTTTGCATGTTTAAATTCAACATTACGAGTGACTAAATATTTTTATTGTTAGGCTGGATCATCTAGATTGAGGTTTTTGTTATATGTTTAATTTCAAGATTTTCATGTCATTTTGATACTTGTTAATTAATTATTGTGTGTTTAATGCTTTAATTATTTGCGCAACAATTAATTAATTGTTGGATAATACTGAGACCGAGAGATAATGTGTATTTCTAGTTTGTACAATGATTAACATAGACATTATAAAATATCGAGAGATAATTATAGTCTATGCGATCCATGTTGAATTCCTATAGATAAATGCGTTCATATATGTGTGAGTTTACATAGAGATATAGTAAGTTTGGGCATATTAATATGATAAGTGTTGCTCGAGAGAGATCACTAACTACATCATGTTAATTTGATCGTTAGCACATAAGAATGAAACGAAATTAAATGTATGTTAAATAACATAAGTGAAATTGAAAATCCTAACTATCCAATCACATAATCTTATCTACAGTTTTAATTTGAGTTTGTTATTTTATTTATTAGAACTTCATTTAGAAAACACAATTTGATTTGATAATTAGTTACCAGTTTATTTTAATTTGAAGCTAGATTAGTTTAAAAATTTATTGTAGATAGTAGTCTATATGAGACGATATTCGGACTTGGTAAATCCACTATATTACTTATCACGATCCGTACACTTGCAGAGTTTTACGAACAGATGGCATGTATTAATAATCAACAATTTAGAATATCCACTCGTATAATATTTTTAAGGTTCGAAAGTACAAAATTGGTCATTCATGTTCTTTGTACTTTCGAGAATTCAATCATAGGCAAGCAACCAATTTAGTTATTGGACAACATATAACCTTCGTTTGGCCCCATGCTTTTCATGACGGTCAAATACATCTGCCTTCTTGCAATCTGCTTCTTTGCGATCTGTCTTTCTTGCTTTTCTGCCATA
>CAIGRS010253709.1:0-16756 GCA_903798395.1 Fraxinus floribunda
TTATTAGATTAGGAGTATAATTGTAAATTTATTGTGGTGTATTTATTGAAAATAAATTTTAGTTGTGGTGTAATTATAATGTGGTGTAGCAAGTAAATTTTGTAGTGGTAATATAATTACCATTATCTTATACAGTTGTAATACTCTCACCATTGAAGCAGTTTATGATGCACTATTTTTAAAGGAGAAGATAAAACATCTTGTTGAATTTGAGGCTCATGGAGATGACATTGTTTTTTATGGTCATTATGTGAGGGGCAGATTAAGGTTAAATTATAGTAATAAAGTCTGTAATTATTGCAAGAGATGAGGGCACATTACGAAGGATTATTATAAGTTGCAGAAGAAAGAAAAATTAGTTACTACAAGTTAGAAGAAAAAACAATCAGAAACTCGAGGTGAAGCCATAATTGCAGATGATTGCTCAAAGATAGAGAAATTTTAGTTATTTTTTACGACGAATCCAAACTTGACAAGGATTGGATTCTTTGTACAACTTTTGCTTTTCATGTGTCCTAATCATGATTGGTTCTCAACATATGGAACAGTTTTCAAAGGAGTTGTGGTAATTAGAAGTAATCCACTTAGTAGGATAACTAGTATTGGAAAGATTAGAATTAAGATATTAATGGGATTGTCAGGACACTTGTTAATGTGAGATATTCCTAATTTGAAGAGAAATCTTATTTGCTTGAGTACTTTTAATTCAAAAAGGGTGCTTCGGTTGCTCAACATTTGCTAAGCTGACGTAATCTTCTTTTTTAGCTGTGAAGGCTCAATGGGCCAAGGAAGCCAGTGAGGAGGTTGCTAAAGAGGTGGAATAGACCTTTGAGGCAGTTGAGAAGACTTCTACTATGAGGACCCCCTGGAAAGTTAGGCAGGCTTTTTACGGGGGCAGGATGAGGTGATTGCCCCTACAATGTTAGATATACTTTCTGCTGAGGTCCAGCAGCTACTGTAAACTTTTACAAATTTTGGATTGAGGGATGGTAGAATTATATAGCCACCTGCGATGCTGTAGACCTCACGATGACCCTAATAAGCTAAAGTATCGGGGCTTTTGAGGTCAGCCTCGAATGTGAAGCCGTCTTGAAGGACATTTAAAGGTGAAATGGAAAATCAGTTGAGAAACTGGCCCAAGAGGAGAAGGCCAGGAAGGTGAACGCTGAAGCTGAAGCTCTTAAAGTTCAGTGTACTGAGAAGGCAACCAAGTTGGATTTTTCTTTAGTCGAAATTGAGCCTCTGAAGAAAGAGGTCTATAAACCCCAGTGCGAAGTGGCTTCTTTGACAAAAAAGGTGAAGGCCTCTGATCTGTCGAGGCCTTGGAGAAGGCCAACTACGAGAATGTTGGCTTGAATCTAGGTTTTTGGAGTCCCAGCTATCCTACTATGTGAAGGTCGATGAGTAGGCTAAGGTAGATGCTCTGAAAGCAGTTGAAGAGCTACATCGCCAACTTTCATCTCACTGAGGAGTATCAACTCTTTAGGGCTTACTGGCAGAGGTTCGTGTATGTCAAGGTGGAGGACATGGTAGGGGAGCTTTATCCAGAATTGGATATTGCCGAATTAAGAAAAAGTGCCTCAAATCCCTGTCGATGACGTGGTGGACGAGTTAGATGGTACAGAAGTTGACCCAGAGGAAGGGCTTGATGACGAAGCTTCCAACCAGAAAGCTCCTGTTACTGAGGTTCCAACTCCCGAGCGGCGGACTCAATACCGCCCCCAGAGGAAGGGCTTGATGACGAAGCTTCCAACCAGAAAGCTCCTGTTATTGAGGTTCCAACTTTTGAGCGGCGAACTCAATACCGCCCCTAACCTACTATAGGATTTTCTGATTTACCTTTTTTATATGACTTAAATTTGTTTTGCTATATACTTTGCGATGTCTTACATTTCCACCAAGTGTGGAAGCTTCGTCTAATACACCTCTTTTATTGTCGTGTCTAATATTTCCACTAACCATAGCCACCACACATGAAAGCATATCTGAGCTCTCAAGTTAATCTAAGTAGATGTAATAAATCTAAAAATATTAATGAACCTCCATTTTGACTTGACCTCCTGTACAACTGGGGTTGCCACACCGAAACTCAATAACTTGATTTTTGTGGAACTTCCCTACATAGTTGATGATTCATCCATGTAAAAACTTCTCCTATGACTTCCAGGTTCTTCATGGAAGGCATATGATCTACACCTCAAAGAATTAGGAGGTGGTCCCTTTTGGGATCCAACTCTTCTTCGAGGCGTATATCCTTCCCTACATGGTGGATAATTCATCCATGTGGAAGATTTTTTCAGAACGTTCAGTTTCATCATGAGATGTATATGATGTATGCTTCAGAGCATTTTAGAATCCAACTATTTTTCGAGGTGCCCATTTTTCCCTACATGGTGGATGATTTATCCATACAGGAGCTTCTCCCATGATGTTCAGTTTCATCATGGAAGACGTATGATGTATGCCTCGGAGAAATGGGAGGTGGTCCCTTTTGAGATCCAGCTCTTTTCTGAGGAGCCCATACTTTCCTATATGGAGGATGATTCATTCATGTAGGGATTTCTCTCATGATGTTCAACTTTGTCATGTGAGGCATATGATGTACGCCATTGAGAATTAGGAGGTGGTCCATTTTGGGATCCAACTCTAATCTAAGACGCTCATGCTTCTCTATATGGTGAATGATTCACCAATGCAGAGGGCTCTCCATGATGTTCAACTTCGTCATGGGAAGCATATTGTTTGAGTCTTTTGAATGAAACACGCTTTATTGCATTAACATGAACATTATAAAAGTTGAGAAATATTTTCCAACTAGAAGGAATATATTAATTGGTAGTACATTCTAAGGTGCTCTATGTTATATGGATAGGGTTGCGTTTTCCCATCCAAGTCTTCTATTTTGTAAGTGTCAAATTGTAACTCTTCCTTGATGAGATATGAGCCTTCCCAATTCAGATCCAACTTGCCTACTCCCGACTCTTTTGAGGAAGACTCTTTGCAAAACCAGATCATATACATGAAATGAGTTCTTCTTCACTTTTACGTTGTAGTAACGAGTCATTTTCCTTTGATACATGACAAATTTTATTTGAGAGTCACTCCTTTCATTGAGGAAGTCGAGCTCACATCTTCTCAACTCGTAATTTGATATTTTGTTGTAGTGCAACAGAGGGAGGGAAGGTAATCCAACTTCCATGGGGGCTCGTAGCCTTGGCTCCATTAGCCATGGAAAATGAGGTTTCTTTGATGGTGATTCGACTTGTAGTTCGGATGGCCCATAGTACTTAGGACAATTCATCAACACGTGTTCCCTTCGAGTTATCGAATTTTCATTTCAAAGTGTACTTTGATGGTTTTGTTGATAGACTCTACTTGGCGATTCGCTTGGGGCGGTGAGGTATAAATAAGTGTTTATTGATTCTAAGTTCTGTACATAGGTCATTTTCCTTTTTATTGTCAAATTGTTGCCTATTGTCTGATATAATTGAATAGAGGATCCCAAACCAACATATGATATTCTTCCACAAGAATTTGGAAGTATTAGTTTCTACGGAATTTGTACTACCTCTTCCTTAAGGTAGGGGGTCTACAATGTCAATTTTCCATTTAGCAAATGGCCAAGGACTGTACACCACTGTTAGCTCTTAAGAATGTTGCCTTTGAAAAGTAGGAAAAAGTTGGCATAGATTGCATCATTTTTTAACGTAGGACAGTAGTATCCTTATCTTAACACCTTTTGTGCCAATGCGGGTCCTTCAATATGATTGTAGAAGACACTCTCTGGGATTTTATAGAGGATGTATGTGACATCCTCGCCTCTACTGCATTAGATGAGGGATAGGGAGAAGTATCTCTTGTAGAGCACATCATCTTGAAAAATAAAATGTGCAGCCCTCCTTCTAAGCTTTTAGGCTTTTTCTTTGTCAACAAGCAGGACTTGGTCCTTGAGAAAAAAATGAATATGGTTCATCCACGAGGGCGTTTCTTTTATCCACATTACTACTTCTTCCCTAACTGTAGAAAGTCTAGGAAGGTCATCGATAAGTACTACAGTCAACAACTCATAATCCTTACTACTAGCTAACTTCGACAGAGAGTATATGTTTGCATTTTCCATACATGGGATACTTTTTGAAGGTCGGGAGAAAATTCACGACTGGCTTAAGGTAAGAGCCATACCTTTTTCCCTTGCGGTGGAGTTGTCGTTAACTTGGCTAACTATTATCTAGGAGTCGTTACTAATGAGCAGCCTCTTCACTTGCATCTCCTTAGCCAATTTAAGGTCGATTGGGAGAGCCTCATACTCTGCCACGTTGTTGGTAGTCTTGAATCCAAACCTCACCATGCAGTTATGCTTATGACCTTTTAGGCTGACTAGAACTATGCCTATCCCCGAGCCTGTCACTCCAAATGAACCATCCACAAATAGGTTCTGCATGAGGAGCTCCACATGTTCTATTACTTCTTCATTTCTTGGAACATTGGTGAATTCTGCTACAAAGTCTGCAGATGCTTGACCCTTGATAGAGGTTCTTGCTTTGAAGACGATATCGAATTTACTAAGCTCTATAACCCATTTCATCAACCTTCTTGAGGCATTAGGCTTCTGAAGGACTTGCTTAAATGGGATAGTGGGTCTCTATCGATAGGAGCACATACTAACATAATAGACATGTAGTTGGTGGTCGTCTTCTTTCCTTACGAGAACTGAACTAATGGCCTCTTTAGATAAAGTCAAGTAGAGGTGTAGTAGCTCATCAACCTTGAGTTTTAAGATAATGTGACCTTGAAAAGCTTGTCCATACTCTTTTGTCCATTTGAATTTCTTTCCTTTGAGTATCTTAAAGAACGAGAGGTACTTGTTGGTGGCTTTGAGATAAAGCTACTCAAAGCTACCACACGCTCAGTTTCGTTCTGCACCTCTTTTGTTTTTTAAGGGGACCATATTTCCATCAAGGCTTTGATTTTCTTTGTGTTAGCTTCTATGTTTCTTTGGTTGACCATGTAACCTAAAAAATTTCTAGAGGTGATACCATATGCACATTTAAAGGGGTCCAACCTCATCCTGTATCTCCTCAAAATTTGGAAAGTTCGTCTAGGTTCTTCACATGGTCCTTCACATGGTCCTTCGTTTTCAAGCTCTTCATCAGAATATCATCCACGTAAACCTTTATAGTCTCTCCAATAAGATCAGCAAACATCTTGTTAACGAGTCTCTGATAAGTAGCCCGACATTTTTCAGCCTAAATGACATCACTTTATAACAATAGAGACCTCTATTATTGATAAACGAGGTATTCTCTTCATTCGCTGGGTGCATGAAAATTTGATTATAGATTGAGTAGTCGTCCATGAAACTCAGTAATTCGTGCCCAGATGTGTAATTCACAAGTTGATTTATCCTTGGTAGAGGGAAGATGTCCTCAGGAGAGGCATGGTTAAGATTGGAAAAGTCAATGCATACTCTCCTTTTGCCATCGTGCTTCTTAACCAAGACTGGATTGGAAATCCACATCGGATAAATGACTTCCATGACGAGGCCATTGCTTATCAATTTTTTCACCTTCTCCTTTAGAGCTTCATATCTCTCGGGATTGAGGACTCTTCTTTTTTGCCTAGGCGAGACAGTCTTAGGATCAACTTTCAGGTGGTAGCAACTAACCTTAGGGTCGATGCCTACCATCTTATCATGCTACCAAGCAAAAACATCTAAATTTTTGCATAGGAAGTGTTTAATCTTCTCCTTAGCCTCACGTGGGAGGTCATTTGCCACTCATAATGCCATAGTGGGAACTTAAGGATCTGCCAAAAAGCTCTCCAATTTTTCTACCAGGGTTGTTTGTGATTCGAACTCGATGATGTGAGGGTCCAACTCGTTAGGACGTCCATCATTTTGATGTCTTTCCCTTGCCTAGATGTGTGTCCTTTTCTAAGAGCATCGATCATGTCAACATCCATCAACACCACGTTGACATCCCTGAGCTCAGCTTTCCTTATAGAGTTTAGGTAACATTCACGTGCTCCAATCTGATTACCTATAATCATGGCTATCCCATATTCAGTATGGAATTTCATACATACGTGGTGGATGGATGTGGCAGTCCATACGTCTTTTAGGGCGGGTCTTCCTAAGACTCTATGGTATGCGGATTGGTTATCCACCACCAAAAATTCCATGAAATTGAGGACTGTTTGAGGTGATACACCCATTTCAACTATAAGATTGATTTTTCCCTTGGGATGATGTTGTCTCCAATGAAACCGTACAAGGGAGTTTCATGGAGGTAAATTCATAGTCTAGAATCATCTTATTGAAAGTGGTTCCAAAAAGGATGATGACGGAACTATTATTATCTACTAGCATCCACTTCAATTCGTTGCGGGCCACCACTTGAAGAAGCCAAGAAGAGGTTGCCCGGCATTGAAACAAAAGATTTTTAGCCGTAAGACCGCCGCTCAAGCGAGGAAAAATCTATTCTAGTTTTTTTTAGTAGTTTTTGAATCTTATTTTTTATATCAAACACTCCATTATTGTATAAACTTGTTATAGTTGAACACTACCACATCTTAATTTTTTCTCGCACTATTTATATGAGGAATAAACCTCTAAAAAAAATAAAAAATCCTTACATTCTACACAACAATTAGTAATCCTCCATTATTGATATTAATAAATTCTCAGTTTCTTGTCCGTGGTATATTTTTATCACGTAAATCTTGTGTTCTTGTGGTTATTATTTTCATATTGTTATATTATACTCATTCCTTTATTTACTAATCAAGTAGTACCGATTCGGTGCATAATTCTTCAACACCTACGTAAATTAAGTTTGATTTCAATTGTTATAGTAACTCAGATGAATGCATATTTACGAAAATTGTTGTATCCACAGTTAAATGAACACAGTTTCGTTAGAAATTTATTGACTGTAAATTTACAGAAAGATGTGTTGTGAGAGGAAACATTAATCAACCATGCTACAAACTTACAAAATTTCAAATTTAAACAAAATCTTTATGCCCGAAATATTGTTTATTCCTTTTCTTTAACTTCTTCAAATCAAAAAGAAAGAAAGTAACAATAAATTACAGCCCTTTCGCAGTAAAGGAAAAGAACGACATGATAACCTTTTTTTTTTTTTACAACTGAGATGATACATTCCAATAAAAAGAAATCAATCCCATTATTAATTAAACAAATAACGTTCCTACTTCCTAGGATGAATAAATTTAGCAAGAATGTCTACATTTAACCTTCTTGAAATCAAACCCTATCCATGAGTCTATCTCCTTTACAGACTGGATTTTCCTTCATCAGAACAGCCCTAGCAGGAGTCTTGTAATCAAACTTGCATGCATGTGCCTCTGGATATCTATGCATCCCACAAAAACTTCCCTCACATTTACAACCGAACCCTGTCAATCCAATCTTCTTGTTACAAGATTTACATCTATTCTTCACAATTGGAAGAGGATTAGTTTCGGTATTAAGTGTAAGAGAATTCGTCACATCAACCAATGGGTCGATTAACGAATTTGTTGAAACTGAAGGGCTGGAGGAGGAAGGGGAAGCAGTTGTTTTCTTGAAGCATATTTTTTCTGCAGATTTGGCTATCTTTTCTTTGAGAAAATCTTGATAGCACTTTGAACACAGGCCATGATTTTGTGGGCTTCCATAAAATTCCTGGCATCTGATACAGAGTTGCAGAGTTTCTTGTTGGCAGCTTTTAATTTTATCCATTGTCGGCTATGATCTCTGCTCCTGGGAGCACTAGATGACTCGTCTGTAATTTACGGGTTAACAGCTGAACAGTTCTGATCTTGTTCTATTTTGGGTGAAAAGAATTTGGTTGTATGTATTGTAAATTGCTTTGGGAATTTTTGAATGGAATGGCTGAAGATATTGTGCATGTATATATATAGGGCTCTAGGTGAATAGAATTAGGCAAGGAATAGGTGTTATATGTATACGTATGGTAACATGAATCAAGATCGGCCAAAATTAGATTGGGTTTCCCTTTAGTAAAGTGACTAGGATACAGTTTAGTTTTCTGAATGCTAATATTGGAACCTCATAAAGTCCCTGTTTGGCCCCATTTTAAAAAAATAAATTTTTTTCCAAACTCAATATTGCACGATGCACGTGAACCCATAAAAATTTCCTACTTTTTAATCATACAATCTAAAAACAAGCACTCTTCACAATTCTATTCTCAAAAAATCTCTTCCAAACATGAGCAAAAAGAACTCTACATAAATCACTCAATAAAATAATAAATTCTTTGAACTCCAATCAAGTACGTGTCGAAGTTGATAATCTTGATTGATGCACAAGATTATAGTATCTATTTTCTAAATGTAGGGATCGATGAGTATATAAATTAACACACAAAAGAATTACGACATCAAAATTCATAATGCATGTTAAGAGTCTTTTACTCCCATCCTCTACTTTCTCAATTTATACTTTGTCAAAGTGTGTATATGAAGTTGCTGCCTTCCGCCGCCTCTTCTTTTTCATATTTTTATTTTTGTAGCAAGTAGTAAGTTAAAGTTGTTAGTCTCTTCTGGATAAATAGCTGATAATATTGATCAGATCATCAGCAAACATATTTATTATGTAAGTATTATGCCATAAATCCAATTGATTCACATTATAAACACTTTTAATATGATTAATGCATTTTATTTATGGCAAGATCTATTATTTAATTGTATTATTATTCTGATAAATTATATTAATAGAGTTCATAAATTCAAGTTCTAGTAATTTGTTAATGATAAGGGGTTGTGATAGTGAAAAATAAATTACATATGGTTGAATCTTAAATTATCCGTGGTTATAAGTAATCACGAGATAAAAATATTGTTATTAGGATTAGACCAGCACGCGTGACATTTCTCACTTGTGAAATGAGTAACTAATCTCACAAGCAAAAATGTAGTGAAATTTAAATGAACACATATATGTTTTCTTATAAGAAAAAAACATTAGAGTCCCACTGGAGAGATTTCACAAAGATAATTATCTGAGTGTCAATGGTTAATCTCTAAAGTTCGGTAGTGAAATGGTCTTCCGACTTGAGGTCATCATAGTGCCTTATACGAGCACAGTCATACTTTGGTGAAGTTGGATATTGTTATGTTTTGGGTTGCCTCAAATTCTTGGCCCAATTTGCTATAATTGGGCTTGTGCAGTTCCGGCTCTTTGGCCCAGGTTGATTGCTTTGTGGTTAATCCCGTTTTACACTTACATGCCTTTTCTAATTCCTTGATCTTGTGATCTGACCCTACCCCAACTCTTTGATTAGTGACTTTTGATCTGCTTACCTTAAAGCTATTCTCGAAGTTTCATTTGGGTTACTGTTTTGTGTTTTGTGTGAGATGGTTCTCTGTGAGTTAGGGTTCATCACTTCTCTCTGCTAGTTTGTTAATCTTAGTGGCTATTCTTTCAATCTCTGTAAAATTTGAGTGATAAGGCAGATACTATACTTGGTGTATAAACTGTGTGAGATTGTATAAATCTATGTGATATGAGGCGAGAGAAAAATGGGTGACTCTTATTTCTTTACACATTTATAACGGTTCTTGGTAATTTTAGTAGAACTAGAGCATAATCCAAGTTTGTGGATGCTCAACGGGTGAGTAGGCCATTTGGCTGAACATTCGGGCCCTTTAGGTGAAAAATCTTTGTATTCTTTTAATTTTTCAATATTTACAGTTTTCAATTTGTATTCTTTGTGAACTCTGGGACCAACAAGTGGTATCAGAGCCCTTATGTGTTGAGATTTGGATTAGTGTTTGTTTTTAAAGAAACCTTAATTTTCAAAGTTGTTCGACATTACAGATTTTCGCGATTTCTAAAAGGTTTCTTGTGGTAAATCAATTTTTTTGATGAGTTCTTTATGTGATTCACTTTTCTGAGTAAATCTCTTAAAAGATTCAAGTATTTTTGAACGGATCTGTGTGATCTTGGTATAAATTGTTTTTATTCTTGGTTATCACTATTGATCTGGTGTTTTCTACTCAGTTTGTGGCGTTTTTAATCAAACTCAGTACTGAGTCGTGGTAACTCTTTTGACTCATACTGAGTTGTGGTGAGATGAGTTGACTCGTTTCGATTCCGCTGAGTTCACTCTGAGTCTGTGTGACTCGTTGCTTCCTGCATTAAAATTGAGGTTTTTTTTACCTGATTCTGGTATTCCCTAAACCCTTCACTAATTGTTGTATCCTGTGTCAGTCTCTGAAATTTGTTATTAAGGTAAGTGATCCTCTCCTGCTTTCCTTTGTCCAAGATCTCATTGAGGATCTGAGAATCTAAGAGAGTACGTGAATAAAGGGTTACCACCCCTTAAACATTTTCAAGATTGATGGTTTGCTTGATATAATTGTCCTTGTTGATCAGTTATTCACCTTGATAGAATTTTGTAATATTTTTGAAGTTCTTGTTTCTCTCATATTGTCAATACTTGTTATACTCTATGTGGCATATTATTTGATTCTTTTGTGTCTATCTATAATCATGACTACTGCATATAAGTTTGAAGTAGAAATTTGGAGGGGGGTTGAGGATTTTAGTTTGTGGCATCAAAAGATGAGAGCTCTGTTGTTATAACAGAGATGTGCTACTGCTATTGATGTGACTTGGCCTACTGAATTTAGTATCTATAGGAGACAAGAGTTAGATGAGATTGCTTGGAGTTCCATTTTTCTTCACTTATCTAATACTGTAATTATGAAAGTTGGAGAAACTACTAATACACAAGGTTTATGGACTAAGTTAGAATCTCTCTATCTTGCTAAAAGTATACCCAACAAATGCTATCTCCTTAGGCAGTTTTACAACTTCAGATTTAATCATTCCTCCACACTAAAAGATAATATTGATAAATTCACTAGACTTGTTCAAGAATTGACTGATTGAATTGAGAAATTGTCAGAAGATCAACAAGTAGTGGCTCTATTGAATGCTCTAGGTGATAAGTATAGAGACCTTAGAAATGCTTTGGAATATGGGAGAACTGATCTAACATTGTTATATCATCCTTAAGGAACAGAGAACTTGAACTAAAATATGATTTCAATGACTCTAAGTTTAATGAAGCTTTGAATGTAAGGGAAAAACTTAATCAGAATAAAAAGAAGAATCAATGCAACTACAGTTCCCATAAAAGAGATAAACCTCGACTGTCTAAATTTTGAAATCAGAACAAGAATCAATCAAAATCTAAACTGCAGGTTAGAAAATGCTATTATTGTGGGATGACAGGACACCTAATCAAATATTATTTTTAAAAAGATTTTAGACATGAAAGATAAACACAACTCTGATGGGTCTGCTGCTGTTGCCTGCGAAAATGAACATGATATTTAAGGGGTCGTCCTTGTTAACACCACCAATAGAAACCCTAAAGAATGGGTTCTTGATTCTGGATATACGTTTCATATGTGCCCTATAAGGGAATGGTTTACTGAACTTGTTGATCAGAATGGAGGACAAGTTCAAATGGAGGACAAGTTCAAATGGGAAATAACATGAGTTGTTAGATAAAGAGAATAGGAAAAGTGAATCTTCTAATTGATAACAACAAAACACTTGAACTTGATAAAGTCAGATTTGTTCCCAAACTGAAAAGGAATCTTATTTCCTTAAGTGAATTAGATGAAAATTATGATATAAGAATCCATAAAAGTTTCATACAGCTGCATCTAAATCATAAAGAAATCATTTCTTTGCCCAAGATCAATGGTATCTATACCATGCAAGCTGAACCTTTTGTAGGTTACAGCTTTGCTGCTGTAAATTCTAAACTTGACAAGTCTTTAATCTGGCATAAGAGACTCGGCCACATGTCTGAAAATGGGCTAACCATTTTGACTAAACTTGGATATTTTGGAAAAGATAATTTCGAAAAATTAAGCTAATGTTAAGACCGTGTGTTTGGAAAAGAGAATAAAGTTCCTTTTAAAACTGGAGTCCATAAATCCACTTCTATTTTGGAATATTTAAATGCTGACCTGTGGGGGTCTAACATCTATAAATACTTTGAGTGGTTTCAAATTCTACTTACTTATAGTAGATGACTTTTCAAGGAAAATATGGACTTTTCTCTTGTAACATAAAGCTGACACTTTTCAAAATTTTAAGCAATGGAAGTTGATGATTGAAAATCAAAGCACTTAGGATAGACAATAGCCTTGAATTCTGCAATCTAGAGTTTGATTCTTTTTGTAAGAAAATGACATTCTAAGGTATAGAACTGTGACATACACCCTTCAGTAAAATGGTATTGATGAAAGAATGAACGTGACCTTATTAGAAAAGGTCAGGTGTATAATTCACAGTTCAGATTTTCCAAAAAAAAAATTGGGGGGGTTGGGGGACTTTAAAAATTGCAACATACATCATAAACAGAAGTCCCTCAAGTGCTATCGATTTTCAAGTCCCTGAGAAACTGTGGTCTAATATTGTGCCTGACTATAACAGACTCAAGGTTTTTGGTTGTGCTGCTTATTCCCATCAAAATGAAGGAAAACTTAAACTAAGATCTTTGAAATGCGTTTTCTTAGGTTATGGGAAAGAGACCAAAGGATATAGACTTTGGGTTAAATTTAAGAATGGTTTCCAAGTCATCATCGTCAGAAATGTAATGTTAAATGAAAGTGATTTTCCCTACAAGACTACATCTAAAACAAAATCTGTTAAATCTGCACCTATAATAGAAACCATTCTTGAAAATCGAACTGATAACCACAATGACTTGATTGAGGTGGAGTCTACTCAATCTGAAGTGAATCAGGATCTAAGTGAACCTGATGTTGAAACTGAATCTTCTAACTCTTCTCGGCTGACTATCAATTGGCTAGAGACAGAGATAGGAGGAATAGAATTCCTTCCACTAGGTTCAATAGTGATGATTTTGTTACCCTTTTTACTGCTCTTGACTCTCTGAATTCTGAACCTTCCACTTTTGAAGAAGCGGTAAATTGTTCTGAATCTAAATTTTGGAAAGAAACCATGAATGAAGAAATGGAATCTTTGATCAAAAACAAAACTTGGATTTTGGTTAACATACCTGAAAATCAAAAGGTTGTTGACAGTAAATGGATTTTTAAAATCAAAAAAGAGGATTCTAATACATGAGGTAAATGGTATAAAGCTAGACTTGTTGCTAAAAGTTTTACTCAAAAGGAAGGAGTGGATTATAATGAAATATTTCTTTCCCATGCTAAATATACCTCCATTAGAATTCTGTTTGCTCTAACTGCTCATTTTAACTGGGAACTTGATCGGCTTGATGTAAAAATTGCCTTTTTGAATGGGGATCTTGATGAGACCATTTATATGAAGTAAAATATGAATGGGTTATGAAGTAAAATATAATACTCATAGGTCTTTTTGTTGAAGAAATTCCTCTATAGCTTGATACAAGCTCCCAGACATTAGTATAAAAAGTTTAATTTCTACATTCAGACCTTGGGTTTTGTTAAAAGCAATTATGATTCATGTTTCTCTTTCAAAGGGTCAGGAGGACCTGAATCTATTTACTTTCTTTTATATGTTAATGATATGTTCCTTGCTTGTCAAAATGGATCTAAAATAGATTTTATTAAGTTAAAACTAAAATCTGAGTTTGAAATGAAAGATCTAGGACGAGCTAAAAGGATTCTTGGCATGGAAATAGAAAGAAATGGGACTAATTGCATTTTGTGTTTAAAACTGTGTGCATATATAAAGAAAATAGTTGAAAGATTTTCTATGATTGACTGTAAACTCGTTTCTTTGTCCATTGCAAATCATTTCAAATTATCTAGTGAACAGTCACCTAAAACTGATGAAGAGTTTAAAAGAATGAAAAATATTCCTTATGCTAACACTGTTGGACCTATAATGTATTTGATGGTCTGCACCAGACCTGACTTAGCTCATGGAATAAGTATTCTAAGTAGGTTTATGGCTAACCCTGGTAAGACACATTGGTTGGTTATGAAATGGATGCAATACTTAAAAGGTTCAACTGAATTTGGCCTATTGTTTAAAAGATGTAATGAAGGCATTTTTTTGAAAGGCTACACTGATTCTGATGTTGCTGAAAATTTAGATAAAAGAAGATTTACCACTTCTTATGTTTTCACTTTGTGTAATGGCTGCATTAGTTGGAAATTTCAATTGCAAAAACTTGTTGTCTTTCTTCTACAGAGGCAGAATATATAGATGCATATGATGTTGTTAAGGAAAGTCTTTGGTTGAGAGGGTTATTAAGTGAAATTAGCTTTGTGAATAATTCTATTAAAATTTATACTGACAATTAGAGTGCTATATATCTCAAAAAAAATCCCATGTATTATGATCGAACTAAACATATTGATATAAAGTCTCACTTTGTGAGAAACATGATTGAAAAAGGTCTAATTAGTCTAGAAAAAAATCTCTACTGAATTCAATCCCTCTGATTTGGGAACTAATGTTCTACCTTTGAGTAAGTTCAAAAACTGCTTGAAAATCCTAAAACATCACTGAACAGCAGTGAGTTTAGAATAATCAAGCAGGGTTGTGTTTGAATATGTACTAACTTTTTTTTTTTTTACTTTTTTTTACACGTTAAATAAAAGCAAGTGATACAAAATGAATCTCTAGTACCTATAAGTCACCAAGAATTGTTCAGCAAGGTGGAGAATGTTATGTTTTAGGCTGCCTCAAATTCTTGGCCCAATTTGCTATAATTGGTTGGGCGTGTGCAATTCCGGCTCTTTGGCCCATGTTGATTGCTTTGTGGTTAATCGTGTTTTACACTTACACGTCTTTTCTAATTTCTTGATCTTGTGATCTGGCCATACACCTGGCCAGCTCTCCACCGTCTGATTAGTGGCTTTGATCTGCTTGCCTCAAAGCTATTCTCGACGTTTCATTTGGGTTACTATTTTGTGTTTTATGTGAGATGGTTCTTTGTGAGTTATGGTTCATCTCTTCTCTCTGTTAGTTTGTAAATCTTAGTGGCTATTATTTCAATGTCTGTAAAATATGAGTGATAAGGCAGATACTATACTTGGTGTATAAACTGTGTGAGATTGTATATGAAATCTGTGTGATTTGAGGCGAGAGAAAAACAGGGAAGAAATCTCTGTCTTCTCCATACATTTGTAGCAGTTCTTGGTGATTTTAGTGGAACTAGAGCATAATCCAACTTTGCGGATGCTCAACAGGTGAGTAGCCCATTTGACTGAACATCGGGGCCCTTTGAGCGAAAAATCTTTGTGTTCTTTTGCTTTTTGGCGATTTACAGTTTTTAGTTTGTATTTTTTGTGAACTCTAGGACCAACAGATATTTCTCTGTCAAGAGTCGGTAATACAATATCATTTGTGTATGTCAAGAATTATAAAAAGGTTGTGAATGATTAATAGATAATTCATCACTTTTAGATAGTAAAATATTATGATCTACATTTCGTTCAATGAGGTTAATAACGAAATCCTTGATCAAAGTGTGCTCGTAAGTTGAAAAAGATTTTGACTTATATTGACTTAGGAGTAAGATGAAGGATATGATTACTAATCGAGATTGACATACTTCTATATCTCATAATTAATCTGATTATATTAATGAATGAATTATAGTTTCACGATAAACGAATAAATATGATTTTATCATACTACGTGACATTTTTCTCACATGTTGCTCGACACATTGCTAGATGTCAATTCGGGACGACGAATGTCAATTAATTAATTTAGGTGAATTAGTGGTAAATTAAAATGGTATTTTAATGTATCTTATTTTGATTGGATCAAAATAATAATTCACATAATTAAATATCGTGATCGGGAACCTAATGCATCACACACAAAAAGAAGAACTAGAAGAAAAATGTGATTAATTAAATAATTGACAAGTGTTAAAAATTTGTCAAATAATTAATTAGGTTACTTATTAATGGTCCTAATAAATTAATTAGATTAATTAAATACTAGACCAGGGTTAAATTTAAATAACAGCCAAATTTACTTAAACTTCTATTAATAAACTGTTAGAGTTTGAGAAATCATAACACGCATTCATTATCTTGCTAGCACAAGAAAATATAAATCATAATTCTCCCATTCATGTTCTCTTGTGTGAATTATTTTAGAGGCTAGATAATTGAACAATTGAGATGTGCTTATCGTGATTATACGTGTTCCAAGATTGTCAAATAATTTTGCAAAATTAACTAAATTATAATTCTTATAACAATTTCTATATAAACATAGAACATCGTCCGTGGGAATCAAAATTGTTTAAATTGCACTATATATGATAAAGTAAATTCTTAATAGTAGTATTAGAGTCGACTTTGTGTTTGTTATGAATTAGTTTTGAATCTTGGGTACAATCAATCGATGATTGTTATTTATTTCTCATTTTTAGCTCTAAAATAAAATTATTTTCATCTTCGAAAATATGTTTTTGAAAAGAAAATATATTTTTTTTTATCAAAAATCGAATATGAAGGCAGTGTGTTTACAAGAAGACAATGGGAGCATTGTCGTATTGCTGATATTATATGTAGATAACAAATTATTAATAGGAAATGATGTCCATATGTTTCAATTGTGGTTTTCAAATAATTTCTCCATGAAAGATATGGGAGAAGCTACTTGTCTATAAAGATAGATATGAAAGATTTCTTGACCTGTCCCAATTTACATAGATAAAATCTTTGATTTATATAGAGAAAATGATCTGAGAGTTCAAAGATACAATAATGCTAACAT
>CAIGRS010253720.1:0-13178 GCA_903798395.1 Fraxinus floribunda
CAATCAGGTTTTTATTGGCCTACATTATTCAAGGATGCCCGTTATATGGTGAAACATTGTGATAAGTGCCAAAGGACTGGAAACATCTCACGGAAGAACGGGATGTCCTTAAACAGCATTTTGGAGGTTGAGATATTCGATGTGTGGGGCATTGACTTCATGGGACCTTTTTCCTCATCCTGCAGTCAACAATACATATTGATGGCAGTATTACATGTCTAAATAGGTTGAAGCTGTGGCTTTGCCAAATAACGATGGCCGTGTGGTAACTCAATTTCTGAAGAAAAACATTTTCACGAGGTAGCACCCCATGGGCAATCATTAACGATGGTGGAAGACATTTTTGCAACAGCCTATTTGCACCATTGTTGGCTAAGTATAGAGTGAAACATCGTGTCTCAATTCCATATCATTATCAAACCAGTGGGCAGGTGGAGATCTCCAACAGGGAGCTAAAGAAAATTCTCAAGGCAACAGTTAACGCATCACTCAAAGATTGGGCCAGAAAATTAGATGATGCA
Source organism: Fraxinus floribunda (assembly GCA_903798395.1). Lineage (NCBI taxonomy): Eukaryota > Viridiplantae > Streptophyta > Magnoliopsida > Lamiales > Oleaceae > Fraxinus > Fraxinus floribunda. Next base: position 522 of record CAIGRS010253720.1, read on the forward strand.
CTATGGGCATATAGGACGGCATTTAAAACTATGATAAAGATGTCTCCATATAGGCTGGTGTTTGGAAAGGCATGTCATCTGCCAGTTGAGCTCGAGCATAAAGCATATTGGGCCACAACTTGCTTAATTTTAATTTGAAAGCAGCATGGAAAAAGAGGATTCTTCAAATTCATGAGCTCGATGAATTTCGTTTGGACTCGTATGAGAATACGAAAATGTATAAGGAGAAAACTAAGAAATGGCATGATAAGCATCTTCGAGAAAAGGAGTTTGTGGTTGGTCAGCAAGTATTGATGTTCAATTCACGCTTGAGGCTTTTTCCGGGAAAGCTAAAATCTAGTTGGTCGGGGCCGTTTACGGTAGTGGTTGTGTTTCCACATGGTGCCGTGGAAGTAATGTCTCAAGATCAGCAAAGGAAGTTCAAAGTGAATGGACAACGGTTGAAGGCTTACTAGGGAGGTGACTACTCCAGTGAAAAACAACCATACCACTTGATGTTACAGAGTAATTCGAGCGACGAAGTCAAGCTATGGACTATAAACCAGTGCTTATTGGGAGGCAACCCAATTATTCCTTTTTATTTATTCAGTTTTAATGCATTCGATTATGAGTTCTTACTACTTAGGCAGATGCATGTAGAGTATATATCATTCATCCATTGCAATCGTCATGTTCACTTGAATTTTCACCGAAAAATCGCATGAAGTTTGTGTTAGTTTATTTTATTTTATATAAAAAAAATGGCGCAGCAATGCGTACGCACAGGCCTACAGCCGGTGCATATGCAAGTCAGGCACCTTGGCTACCTGCAGCCTAAGTGCCTGGTTTGTGCGTATGCATAAACCAAGCCGTACGTATTCACGGTATTGCCTGGTGAGGGATTAAAGTCCCTCACCCACGAGACACCCCCATAAGTATATAACCCTTATTTCCTCTTAATACACACGAACACACACATTCTCTTCACAAACCGGAGCCCCCTCTCCATCTTACTCTCTTTTCACTTGGGTACTAGAAATTCAACACATTGGGTCACTAATCATACCAACAAATTCACTCCTTTCTTGCAAGTGTCACAGAATTGAAGGTAAGGAGTTCCATCTTGAAGAGATTCAGACTCACTTTTTCATCTTTTCATTTTGCAATTTTTTTTTCTTTTTTATTTTTCAAATTGCTATAGAGATTGGGCTTTGGTAGATGTTAGATGTAGTTTATTCTAATGAAAGGTTGATGGATTCCCCACTTGAATGAGTTATATGCTTCATTGTAATTTCTTTGCCCACAACGTGTTCGATTAATTATCCCAATGAAGCATCGGTTTACATTATGGTCACAAGACTTGGAATACAACATCCATTCATGATTCCATACATTTCATAGCCTAAAGTCTCATGCATAACACCAATTGAAAGGCACATCCACATCAACATCAACTTGTGCACCACACTTTACTCTTTATTTTGTACTTTGGCATTTTTCTTGATTGCTGTTGTCTAGCACATATATCTCATATCTCATTTTTCATGAATCTGATAGCTATGCCTCCCAAACGCACATGCAATGATCCTTCCACTTCAAAAGGCAAAGGCAGGGCTTCTTCTTCCTCTACCCCGACACGCTCTCGTGTTGATGAAACTGGCGTGCAAAGATTTCTTAGCCCGGAGCATAAACTTCGATTTGAGCAGATCATCACAAAATGGACAGTTTTACCTGAGCAAGAAGTAATATTGGATGATTTCCCGGGGTTTGAAATAGAGACCTTAATTCATAGCACAGGTTGGGACAAAGTGATAACTAAACCATTTGCTATTTATCCTACACTTGTCCAGAATTCTACACCAATTTCAACTTCTCCATCGATGAGCCAGGTGCCGATCATGTACACCAAACTTGGGTATGCGATAAATGGTTTGTTTTCACACCCGAGGTCATTGATGAATACCTCGAGCTAAATAGAGACAACATCACTCCCATACCACTAGAGCAAAATTGGCCAGAGTTGGCACATATGTTATATGGAAGAACAAAAGCTTGGCCGCTTCATCAACCTCATTTCTTATACAGTCATATGACCGAGTCCCTCATGGTCTTGATGGTGTTTATATGCCATAATGTGGACCCCTCCAAGCATCGGTACAAAATCGACTTCACGAAAGCTGCTTTGCTCTATCATCTAGCTCGAGGGTTAAAAGTTGATTTGGGCACTCATATTTATAATTTAATCTGTGCTCACACTGCGGAGGAGGACATACGGCATTCACTCTTATTTTCGAGCCTTATCAGTGGGATATGCAAGGCTTACGGGGTGTGACTCATACCAGCTGAGCAAGCTATACGTCCTGTTATCCCGATTAACATTCACATTGTCAGAAACTCTTGGAGAAAGGTTGCACAATACAGACGGAGAAGGAAAGATGCCGAGGATGGAGAGGACTATGGTGACGAAGATGATGTACATCCTGCCCATCAGCTTGCACCACCAGCGGACAACCCTATACTCCGTCAGATGTTTACGACGATGATCGGGGTTAGTAGAGATATTCAGCAGTTGCAGCAGGCCCTTTCGGCCATCGATTTTCGAGTACAAGATATGCAAACTTACATCGGGATAGTCCTAGCCGACACTAGCAGGACTCGGGAGGATGTCTCTTCTTTACGCAGTTGCACTGATAGGCTCATGGGTGATTGGACCGTTATACTGGGATGATGGACGGCATGCAGTTCCGAGTTGACCAACTATACGACATGACCTGTCACACGCAAGTTGAAATGGGCCAGCAGTCCGCGTTGATGTGGAAGATTCTTACCCGCTTACCTCCACCACCACCATCAGACTGATCAGGGGAGTTTTTGGTTCCCTTCTTGTCATTTTGCATTTACTTCCCATTTTGTAGTACATTGAGGGCAATGTACGTGTTCAGTTTGGGGGGACATGATCTTCATTGATTATATGTTATGTATGTTATCTTCTGCATGATTGTCATGTGAAAAAAAAAAACTTTATTGTTTTTGTGTGTTTGTGTGGGTTAGATGGTCTTGCTGGCAACGATGCATACAGTGAAAATGTGTACCTAACTAAGAACCATGGAAAATTATATATTAAGTGATTGACACTTATTTATGCTAAACTTGATCTCTACTAAGCACTATATTCATGTTTGGCATATGAGTTGATAACTTGGTTCATCTTAGGAGAATGTCGAACATAGTTGGAGAAAACCTGAAACATCACAAATGCATATACCCATAAACCTTCCTTTAGGAGAGTTCGGATATGATTGAATTGGTACTAGGGAGCATTGAGATAAGTAAGGATTTCGTGTGTGGATTTTTTTCTAAAGCCAACAAGATGAAATGAGATGAGAACCTTTAGTCAGAGGACCGTTTCGAGAATGAGTGTTTAATAAGGGGTATTGCACCAATCTTGGGTTTTTTGTTCAAAACACCTTTCTTTCGGAGCATTCTTGACTTGAGCAATTAAGCCTGCAAGAGTACTTAAAACCTGGTGTCCTATGGTCATCTGACTTGGGAGTCATCGGCTGAAAGCTCGCTACAAGGGTCACTTATTCGCTCAATGGAGGGAAGTTTCAAAAAAAAAAAAAAAAATTAGAAAACGCACGTGCATGAAACAGAAGACGCACCAAGAATCAAAATTGAGCCCCAAACACTTCTTTTAGAAACTTGCACCTTTAACAACGAGTTGTTAGTTAAATTGAATCTTAAAGACCGGAAAAAAAAAAAAAGAATCTTTACTTGTCGAGATGTTAACCTAATCTATCCTAACTAGAGATGGTGAGAATAAAAATCAACTAAAAGTCAGCTTTAGCTTATACCTGGGGAAAAGTGAGTGGAATGCATAAGTTTAGGGGTGTACATCTTATGAGTGAAGAAAGGAAAGAATTGACTACTACAGGTTGAGAATCGAACCTGCTATGGACTTGTGATGCATACATGAATCTTCACACACACACTTTAAGTTTCGCATTGAATAAGTAGAAATTAATTCCAAGTGTGTAATTTGAACATTGTTTTTAGCAATGGTACAAATTTCCAATCCTGAGACCAATGGCATACCATCTAACCAGAGTTAAGAATGAGTTAAGCTATAGTTTATTTGAGGGCAAACAAATGCTTAATTTTGGGGATATTTGATAAGTGTATTCTATACACATATTTATGTCATTAAAATTGATTATTTGTTGATAAATTTGATGAAACATAGCTTAATCATGTGAATATATTGTTTGTAGTAACTATCGATGAAAGATTGCAGAACAAAGGGAAATGAGTAGAAAACAGGCTTGATTGAATCACATCCAAAAGTTGGGCACTGAAATACAATACTTCAAAAGTTGAATCGAAGTGAAAAAAGATGATTTGAAAATGCCAAGAGTCAATTGGAAGTAAAGATCAGAGAACGGGATGAGAAATATTGGAAAATGATCAATACAATGATCAATACATTACCTAAGGAAGTTCAGGGACGCAGGCGTGCGTATGCATGCTCTCAATCTCCTCAAACTGAATGCGTATGTATGCTCTCAATCTCTTCAGACTGAAGCAAATTTGTTTCCATTGTGCGTACGCACATATAAGCCCATGCGTACGCATGGGCCAATCTCGAGAAAAAAAATTCTGTTTCCTTATTTGCTTTCGGAATGTTTCAATTGCTATGTTGGGCGCCATATTTAAGGGGAGGAGATGTCCAGAAAGAGGGGAACCTAATTTTTGAAGATTCTAAGCCGACTTTGAACAAGAAAAAAAAAAAAGATTTTTCATTGGGGAAGGGAGAAATCACTACTTGGATCCGGAGGCAAAAGTTGAAGATTTTCCAAAATTTCTTCATTATTCACCATTTGGGTGATGTCTTTCTCTTATTTTCTTTGTAATTTTCGTATTAATATGCTAGGCTAAAGTTATTTGTATTTGATGGATGATGAAACTACTTGATTCTAGTTTTTAATTCAAGACTCGTGATTTTTAGTTTAATTCTTACATTGTGATTCTATACACATGCTTTTCCATATTATTTCAATGCTTGCACACCATTAGGGCAATAAGTTGTTTGTTCATAATGTTGGAAAACTCACGATAAGTAGAACACTATACGTGGAACACATGATGAATAAATATTAGGAATAATATTTGATCATATGAATGCGGACTAGGAATAAAATCGCATTGTGATCAACATATGTTTATTATATCTTGGAAAAGAATAGTAAATAAAAGTGGAATTATCGATCATCACGAATGCAAGGATTGAAGTAATTATCACAAGTTGAAAATTGAATGCTAGAGTCACTTAGTGTAATCAGACATCCAATACACTCATTCACATTTGATTTAGAAACCCTAATTTTATTGTTTTCGTAGTTTAGAACATAGTTAACTAAAAATCCACCATATCTTGTTAACGTTTCGAATTTAGACATATCGGTTGCACTAAAATTTAAACCTTATTCACTATGAGACGATAACTCACTCATCACAATTATCACTTGTACAACGACCTCATACGCTTGCGAGATTATTTTGCAACACCAATCACAGATACAAATGACATAAATAACAAAAGGATGACAAAGGGTCCAAACATTTTCAGTAACAATTATTTTTGCACCATTTTTCTTGAAAACATATTTGTTGTTCCGTTATTGAGTGCAGATGTAAACAACCAGATTCATTTTTGTGACTCTTATGGTGTTATGAAGTTTATGCTAGATAATATGAGCTCTGGTTCATATTAACAATCAATACATACTAAATAAGTAAAATAACCATCACAAGTTAACTACGAGAACAAGAAATATATTTTAGTAAAATAGTATTACAACACCAAGTGAAAAAGTGAACAGAACCTGTAATGAGATAATGGAGGTGGAGGAGGCTTTAGTCTAATTTGAACTTCAACCAGACAATGCATAAAGAAAACAGGTCGACTTTTGTAAATATAAAGTATGAATAGAGTAAATGCTTAACTACCTTCCACTGAGTTCACTTTTCAGTTCAATCTCATCAAAGTTGAAGGTTGTCTTTTATCAGTATAGTTACTGATCAAAAATAACTTTTTCTGCATTAACAGTTTCAATATAAGAGTGATAATAGGCATGAGAGTTGACTATAACTGGTCAAAAATAGTAGACAAGAATAGAAAGAAAAAAAAAAGATAAACAAGTAAAGTCTTCTGAAAGTTTGTCAATAAATACTATGATATCATGCACGACGAGGTGTTCAAATGTTCATTGGCTTTATTTTCATTCATTTTCTCCTTTTTTTTCTAATTGGAATCGTCTAAAGGCATAACCAATTACTGATATATAGATACAAAAGTGTCAATGAGATCAACGAAAATTACAGCTTGACAAATATTGCAGTTTATATTATCGTAATTATGTATAAATTGTACTCTTCTTATATAATGCAAGGAATCTCTCGCTAGAAAATTATTTAGTCAAAAGTTTGTCATGGTATCAGAGACTACCTCGTGAGCTTCATACTGAATTCTCGATCTTAGCATAACTTAGCCTCTCATGGTATGGGTTTCTTCATGGTGGTTGACGATTGACAGAATCTTCATCAATGTCTGACTCTTCAGTGCTCCAAGGGTGGTGTGCTCCAAGGGTGGTGCGAGCCTTCGGTGTTGTTGGGTCAATCTGCTAGCATTAGTGGTTTCTGGTTGGAGTTCTGATTTCATTACTGGCGAGCAACTAGGGCGATCTTCTTTGAAGTGTGTGTCTTCTGCAATTTGATCGATCTACAACACTCGTGGTGGTGACGAAGCTCTTAGTGGGTGATTGGATTTGAAACTTTTTGCCTCTATTAACCCTCGATATGTCTAGTGAGTGTGGTTTTTTTAGCGGGTTGTCGGGCTTTTGAGTCTTTAGCAATATGGTTTGTTTGTGTAGGTAATTTCTTTGCAGTAAGGAGCTATGTAGATTGAAGTCTTTTGCATTAAGTTTACGGGAAAGAATAATTTCATATGAAAATTTCAATTCAAGATGTTTTTAAAAGCAAAGAAGCTTTTGGGGTCATATTGATGGGTACTCTAAAGCACTTGAAGATGTTAAGGATCTAAATGTAAGGGACACGAAGGATACTCGTATTTTTCCTTGGATTATAGGGTCTATAGAGGCACACATGATAAATAATTTAATCTCTTTCACTACTTCAAAATAGATGTGAGAGTACTTAAAGCACATTTATTATCAAGACAATAACACATGGAGATTTCAGTTGGAGTTAGAGATTGCCAACTACACACAAGGTAATCTTACTATTGAGTAATATTATTCTGGTTTTCAAAACATATCGAGTGAGTACTCTGGCATAATTCATGCTAAGGTCCTGGCGTTAGCCTTATCAGGACTACAATATGCTCAAGAGGTTAATAAGTGGGATGAGTTTCTTATGAAATTATTACCCATATTTGAAGTTACTATGGTAGGCTTATTAAATCATGGTCCAGTTTCTTCTTCGGATGTGTGCTTTAGTGGACTTTTGAGTGAGAAGCAACGGATGGCTACCCAAGCTATCATGGGAACTGATAAATCCTAATTCGATTTGATGATCATTACATATGCTGTCCAACGGCAGAGAAAGGGTAAATTTCAATGCTAACGCTACAAAAGATACGGTCATATTACTCTTAATTATCCTCAAAAAGTATGAAGTTACTGTAAGCAACTAGGCCATATCATCAAGTTGTGTTCCACACGATCTCATAATTGAAAAGCTCATGATTAGGGTCTTATTCCTACATTTCCACAAACTAGAACCAAATAGCCAATTCATACCCCAAAAATAGTTCAGCAAATGATTGTTTCTGCCTTCTCTGCCTTGGGCCTATAAGGTAAGGGTCAAATTATTTTTTCTCCTAAGTGTTGGTTTAAGGACGTTGAATCGTGTGATAGGTAAATCCGATTCCTTGCACAATAGTCGACTCTATACAGGTACACAACATATTCAGACTGCTAATGGCCGTACTCTTCCGATTATTATTGTTGGTGATATTGAGTCGTCTTTTGATAATAAATTTTTTTATCTTCAAGCTTATCTACTAACTTGATTTTGGTTGGTTCATTTGTTGATAATAACTATGGTGTGTGTTTCTCTCATGCTGGTTGTTTTGTGCAAGATTGCAGGTCGGGGAAAATGATCATGAAGGGGCCTAAAGTTGAAGCTTGTTCCCATTACAGTTTACAATTTCTACTATTATGTCTTTGGCATGTATTTTTGTTAAACTTAAGCATGAAATTTGGCATAAAAGATTAGGTCATCCCAATACTTTAATTTTGTCTAATTTGCCAAATTGTGATCTTTTGGATAATAAAAATTAGTCTCAATTCTCGAATTTGATTTCTGAATACTAGAAAACTTTGAAAAAGCAAGACTCTTCCATTTCCCACTTATGCAAGCCGTGCTGAAAATGTTTTTAAGATTATTCATAGTAACATTTGGGGCATGGCAACCTTCATTTCACATGTTTATTATAAATATTTTATGAAATTTCTTGATGATTTCAATCGTTACATTTGGATACATTTTTTTCATTCTAAAAGTAAGGTTGATACCACTTTTCAAATTTTGTAGCTTACATTGAGACACAGTTCTCATCCAGTATTTAGATTATGAGGTTCGACAATGACAAAAAATATGTCTCATGATTGTTAAGACTTTCTTGCGACAAAATGGCATTCTCTTTCAATGCTCATGTCCATATACTCCTTAACAGAATGGGGTAGCTGAAAGAAATAATTGTCATTTGTTCGATGTTTTTCGAGTTTTGATCTTAGAATCTTAAGTTCTGCCTAGATTTTTGGTTAAAGCACTATCCACAACTATACACCTGATTAATCGACTTTGTGCTAAATATTTGGACTTTGATTCGCCTTATTTTCGTTTGTTTAGTACACATCATGTGACATGTTCCATACTTTTGGATGTATTTGCTTTGTTCACGTGTCACTTCATGAATGTCATGAGCTTGCTACTTAATTCATACGGTGTGCTTTCATAGGTTATATCATTGCTAAGAAAGGTTCTATTTGTTATAATGATTTTCCTAATCGTTTCGTATATCTTGAAATGTATTTAGGGATGTCAACGAGTCGAGTTGAGCCGGCTCGCGAGCTAAACCTTGAGACTCAGGCTTGACTCCAGTAATCTTTTTCTCGGCCAAAAAATCTAGGCTCGATGGGCTCGGACTTTTCCTCGACCCAGCCACGGGCCGCCAGAGCCGACGAGCCAAATTCACACCCCTAAATGTACTTTTATTTTAGAATCAATATTACTTCCAACTGTATGTAGTGTTCCTCTTCTGATTTGGTTCTATTCATTAGCTTTTTTTACCACTTTCAGGGCTGGACAAAAATCCCGAACATAATTGGACTCATACAATTCTTCTTAAGTTAAATACTCAAATGGGTATTTGAATCGAGAACTTACGGATTCGGATTCGGTTCTTGGTTCTAGATTTAGAATCGAAGAACCGAATCTCCCTAGTCTTTTTATCTTTAATAAGTCAAATTATTTTATTTTTTAATAAATAAATTTGCTAACTAACTAGCCAAACCCAACTTAATTAAATTGACCTAAATTTAATTTAAATCTCTTATTCTACCGTAATGTCGTTTCTACTGTTCTATTATTATAAACTCACTATTTTCCACTTACTGTGATTTTAAAAGTCAAATCTATGAAAAATTTAATAAAGAGAAGGGCAAAAGATATCATAAGATTGGATTTTGTAAGAGTTAAGATTAAACATATCATAGTCGAATTAATGTAACGTGGTTGTAAATATAAAAAAAAATTAATTATTGTATGGAACCCGAAAACCGAATAGAACCAAATCGAACCAAACTTAACGGAATAGAATTGAATCTGAACAGTTCCATAAATAAATTTGGACCCCATGGATCCACTTACTAAATACCTGAAAATTTCGATTCGGGTCAGAAAGGAACCGGACCATGTCCAAATATGGAAATCTCTTTTCATTGAAAATTTTCTAATCAAAATTATGAGTAATCATTTTTAGAATACAAATCAAATAAAAGGCACAAATATACAATGAACAATTTTCAGCATTAAAAATAAATAATTTTCAAACACGTAAAATGGGACAAATGATTCCTAAGTTCTAGCAACACGAAAGTGTTATCCCACATGATAACATCAAACCCATTAGACTCCCCACATGATAGTCTGTCCTATAGGGAGGTAAAAAAGATCTGGTAATTTATCGAGTGAACCAATCTATTGTTCCATAAATAAAGGAAAGATGTAAAAAATTTATAGCTTTAGGACCAACACTATTCGTCCTATAAATTTCACCAACTGCAGCAACCAAAAAGGCACCTAACAACCAAACACTCAAGGGAAAAATTATCAAAGTTTTAGCAAACTGCATGAGACACAAAAGTAACACCACTAGTAGGTCCAAAATACAGCTGAATAAAATGCCTTCGAGGAACTTCGTCGAATCATCGTCATGCACCGCCTCAGTCTCTGCTCATGGGCTTCACGCGTTGCTACCTCTTCTACTCTACTCGCTTGGCAAGCAGCTGCGCGTCGTCAACTAGAGTCAAAATATGGTGTATGTTCGTCCATCAGGTGTATTGTTTCGTCAAAAAATGGATTTGAAGGTTTAATTGTATTGATTTTAAACAATTTTTGTACACACCAAGCTCTAAAATCAATTTGTGATATAAGTACTTACCAATAGCTTTCAATTGATGTACAAAAGTGGCTCAGTTTAAAACCAATATCAACCCCAACAAGACCCTCCAAAATCCAAAGCTCAACCCACAAAACATTCACTAAGTTTACCCAAGTATATGTATATCCCCACAAAGGATAATATCTCACAAAGAGAAGGGGAAGGTGGCTACTCACTCACAGAGGAAGGGATAAAAAATAATGATAATTTGCTTCACAAAGAAAACGGCTGCTATTGATTTCTCTTTTGCCACACATAACCAACAAGAAAGGAAGAGTAATACATATATAACTAGGGCAACCAACAAAATGGGCCATCCATTTAATGAATGTGCCATAGACAACCATTACTTAAAATGTAGCTTCAAATGGCACACTTAGTTTTTGGGTTGAGTTATTAATTGTGGAGTTGATTTCTTATTTCAATCGTCACCTGAGACCTATGAAATTAACCTTCAAACATCACCAATAATTTATTTACTATACATTTTTGTGTCCTTCATGATGCAACATATTATTATCTAACACTTAGGAAATTAAAGCCTTGCATTAACAATAATTTGCTCATCCCAAATGTTCTAGCTCGAGCGTTCGAACTGTTACTCAGCTGTAACTCTACCTCCGGAGATTTCTACACAACTCACAGATCATGCTTTCACCTAGCATTTTGCTTTACCAAAGGAAATTTCTGTTAGGTAAAATCTCATATGCTGATGTTTAGCAATGGGTATTTTGATACCAATTACAAACCCGAGGTGATGGTGATTAATCAGGTCAAAAATATTCATAGGTTTTGTTAGAAGTCCATAATGAATACATTAATTATTATTGGTCCAAAACTGCAATTGGTAGCCTAAAAATCAGAGACGAGCCAACAATCTTGCTAATGGGCAATTAGAGGTATTAATAGGCTCGACCCATTACTCTTGACCGACTTATCTTTTGTCCCTATATATTGTAGCCCCATTCTGGGTATGAGACATTACACACACACGGTTTGTCCATTTGCCCTTTTTAAGAGAAAACGATTGCATCCTTTTGTGGTCTTCGACATTGTTTATTTACTTTATATTTTTGTGTCTTTCATTATGCAACATACTAACATCTAACATTTGGAAAATTAAAGCCGTGCATTAACAATAATTTGCTCATCCCAAATGTTCTAGCTCGAGCCTTCGAATTGTTACTCAGCTCTAACTCTACCTCCAGAGATTTCTACACATCTTGCTTTCACCTAACACTTGTTGGAAAATTGGGTTTTATTAGTTGGTTTGACCAACTTTTGACCAATTATTTTAGTGGGTCCCATTAGTTGGATAAAATATTTCTTTAGCCGAATGTGTTCTACTCAATGAGTAGATTAATGTAGTGTATTTATTTTCTCAAAATCAATTTAGGGTGAATGAGAAATTAAGATCAAAATATGACCACTTGAAATAAATTGGAAAAATAATTGGTAGGAAATTGGAAAAGTGCCACTTCTACATAGGAAAGTTAGAAGAATATAAACCACTTTATATTGCTCAAGTTTGAGACTTGGGTTTGGGCCCTAAGGGGTACCAATAGTTTTTGAAGGGGATAGAACGTATATACTAGTAGGTTGGGCCAAAGTCCACGCACGCGCACCGTCGTCGCCCGACGACAGGCCGACTCGGCTTGGGACGACACGAATCACGGGTCGTGGGCTTGGGCTTGGGCTTGGGCCAAGATGATATATATTTTTTGGTAAAACAATATTTGATTTATATTATTTTATTATTATTTTTTGGGAACAATACATAAGTCTTACTTATTAAGTTTACATTTCAAAAATAACAAACTTGTTAAATTATTTCAAAATTCAGGTGTTAATCCTAATTAAATATATATATTATATAATTAATTATTCCACCCCACCCCACCCCACCCAACCAAAAAATTTCCAGAAATTCAAAT
>CAIGRS010253733.1:0-10995 GCA_903798395.1 Fraxinus floribunda
TGTGTGTGTAGAGAAAAATGTAAAAAATGTAAAATTGTCGTAATATTAACGCCATTTGGCCTTTATACGTTGCCCATGGAGCGGATAAAGTTTGGACCTTTACACCCTTTCTTTTCACTTTATCCCGCCTTAGACCCAATTAGGATAATAATGGGCTTGTATTACTTTCTGCTAAAATATTGATCAAATTTCATTTATAAATTTTTATTCATTTTTTATGAGATTCACCAACGTTTATCAATTTTTTTTTTTTTTTTTTTTTTTACTAAAAATCTACATTGTGCGTTTCTCATCACTATTCTTCTTAAAAAGTTACTTAAAAGTTATTAAAAATATTTCCCAAACAAAGGCTAATATTTATTTTTCAATAGTAAAATTATTTCAATTCATTCGTTACAATCATGAAACTTATGTCTCGCTTCAAAAAATTGAGCATAGACCCAAGTTAGGAAACAAATTTTACTTTGTGAAGTTGAATGTGCGAAGATTTGCGTGACCATTTAAGAGATATTTAAACATTTTTCTATTAGAGAGCGAATTATAACTATAATGAAATATTAAAAGACTAATTTATTAAACTTAAGGTATAATAAACAATCATATCCACGTCATCTCTCTATGTTGCTACACATGTGGGATCGGTCCTCCAAAACTCTACATAGCCCTTTTCAATGTACTCATAGTTAGATCAATCGGCTTAGAGGCAAAGACAGTGGCAGAGCCAACACTCGACGAGGGGGGCATGGCCGCCCATGTCGTCTCTGTCGGAATTTATAGGTTGGAACTCGCCATTGTTACATATTTGCAGTTGGTGGGAAGCCTAATCCGGATGGACGATTAGGGAAGATAATCGTTGGATTTGGGCCATATTTTTTTAATAATTTGATAAGAATATAATTCCATGTATTGGTAAATGTCAGAATGTTGATCTCGGATATCAATTAACTCTGCTTGATTTGAGGGTTGAATTGTTAATAATCACTTTCTTTCTAGTTGATGATGCTGAATGGAGGAATAGCTTTGCAGAGAGGGAGTCATGCACAATCAAGAAAAGTATTAATAAGTTTTTTGGATTATACTTTTACTTTGTAGCTCTTACATCCAAATTTTTGATATATTACCGATATATGTGTACGTGTGTATTTGTATGATTAAACTTTGCATATTTTATATTTATTTAATGGAACCTACCCTACTCTATTAATATATTAGCCCCCGTTTGATACATAAATTCTCATTTTTTTACTCATTTTCAACAACAAATTCTTCAATAAAATAATATCTTCCATCACATCAATAATTTTTCCTTCTTTTTCAACCACATATTTCCCATCATATCACTATTCAAAATCAATTTTTCTTCCAAAAAATTCCTACCAAACACGCTCTTAATCACTCGAGTTATACACAATAATTTTTCTTTCTTTTTAACCTTACATTCTCTATCAATTTATTATTCCAGAATATATTCTTCCAAAATAATGTGACTCAAACACACCCTTAATCTTAATTTCGTTGACTCGTTTTAATTTAATTAAATATTAATAAACGATCTCGTTATTGTGGTCGTCGACGGTCGACAGTCAACGGTCGCCCTACCTCACCAACATTCCTGGATTCATCACTGGTCAAATACAGATAATTGATATACGAGAGAGAGAGAGAGAGAGAGAGCTGGCTTTATAATTTGTTAAAATTACAATCTGCTTTCACTATAAAAATTATCAAAAAGGGCTGGAACTTATTAATTAAAACAACTAATGCAATGTGAATCTAAGACTGTATCCATGCTTCCACGCTTTGCTGCACCTTCTCTTTCTCAACTTTGTTTCCTTCTTTTTTTAGTTCATCAACTGCACCAACATTCATTGACAAATAAGAATATATTAACGTGTTTATGCACGGCGTGCATGCATTTACATATCTGCATATAAAGAAATGATCTGCTAAACAATCGTACTTAGTTTATGCTAAGTAACAGTGACATGACATGACATATCAATTCAACAAATATAGTCTCCGTTTGGTGTAGTTAAAAATAGATTTTGGTTAGATTTTCATAATAAGTGATGATTCAGCCCAGTTTGGTCTAGCTTGTAATCAAAAATTTTAGTAAATCTTGATAAAAGTCGATAAAATATGTGATTGAAAAGTTGTGGATCATACTAAATGTATTGTTAAAATTAATAATTAACTTCGATTTAAATTTTTATCAACTTTTTAATTTATATCAAACGGTGACGAAATGTGCAGGTGAGAATTTGTGGATCTCATTAAATATTTTGTCAAAATTAATTGTTGACTTCGATTTAGATTTTTATCAAAATTTTAAGCTACATCAAATGGGGGCTTAATTTAATTTCTGGGACCCACCATAAACTTATTTGTTAATTTTTACAATGATCATTTCTTAAGAAACTTCCTTACCTTAGAGGGCTCATTTTGACATTGCATGAAGGAAGGTGTCCATTGTCAACATCTCCTTGATAAATGCTTTTGCACATAACTCTGAAGGGAAATCCATTCATTTTGTTGCCATGCAATAAGAAATCAATATGGCCTCTTAGGACAATATCCATAAGCAACCGATGAACCTTGGACTTGTCCTCTAAATCTTGAGCATCAGCATCTTCAACCTCAATGTCCTTAACTGAGGTATGCACTTTCACTTCAGCTGTCGTACTAGGTTTCTGAGTAAAGTCCTTCAACCGCATTTTCCCCAAGTCAGCCCCTTCGGAAGATACTTCAGCGTGCATGTGGCTATATACGAGCTCAATCTTGCCATTTTTGTTGGTTGCGTTGAGGTGTATGTTAAATTCCGATGTCAAGAATGTGTCGTCTTTGGATTCATGGATCACGAGTTTCACGATGTCAATCCTCTGGACGTGAAAATGTGGAAGGTTCGACTGAAGGAACACGAAGTATATTCCGCCTATGAGGAGGATGAAGAGAAGGACGACGCCTAATATTAAGCCGCAGGCGCAGCACATGTTGAAGCGTGAGCCGCATCGTCCCTTTTCACCCTGCCCTTCAAGGTCACCACCGTATGGTACCCTGGATTTGGCTAGAGTGGATTCATTGAAGGAAACTCGCCGGGACAGGTTCTTTTGAAAGCTATGCTGGTGATTTTTTTCGCCATTTTTGGAAGGTTTGGTCTCCGAAGCCACCATTGAAAGAGCAACCTGAAAACCTCACTGCTTAATGGTGGAAAGAATGTGTCTCTTTGTTCTGGAATTCACACGTCAGTAGTCTGATTATGATTGTGGCCACTCTCTCATTTGCCTTCTATATTTAGAAGAATGGCACTACCTTTTTTTTTGCTAAATTTAAGGTTGTAAATGAATGACCAACCTAGACTTTCTCGCAACCTCAGGCTAATATTGAAACGCTGATATATATGAATGATTCATTCTGTTAAGACAAGACAATTGAATCTTTTTCATGATTCTTATAACATATTTCTAGATTCACATTACGACAAAACAATTGAATCTTTTCCGTGATTCTTGTAACAAATTTCTAGATTCACATCCGAGATCCTTCACAAAATCTTCTTGATAAGAAAACTCAAAACAATTCTTAAGGCCCATTTGAACCCAAATTAAGACATTTCTCCCACTTCAACATAATGCTATTAATTTCTACCAGGTTGGAATTTGGAACATTCTGTGTCTTTCTTTCATTCTAACTTTGTTATTTGAGAAAAACACAAATTGAAAACTCCACATGCTTGCATTCGATGACAAAACCCTTCTAACCAATCCTTTCGACATTGTTGTGGCTACAATGTTTCAGCCCATTTTTGGTTGAGTGATGCTTGGTGTACATAAGAGTGTCCATACATTCACATGGGGTGAGGTCTGCTTGAATAAAATATTCGAGTGGACCCCATTCATGTGTGTATATGAACACCATTATATAACTCAAATTATGTACAAGTAGAGTTATTCTTTTTAGTTTTACTAACAACCAATTTTTTGATAAACTTTGATAAAAATTTATAAAATATAAGTTTATAAAGTGATAAAAGAAATGAATCCCACAAAATGTGTGGTTGAAAATATATTTGAAGCAAAATAAGTTTAAAAAATCAGAGTCAATCAAGGCTTCATTAACATATACTTTCGACAATGTTGTTTGTCTTCACGTCAATTTCAGTCATAGATGAGTTTTCACACGTTTTGTTCGTCTTTCCTCCTCTTCTAAAACAGTAATGGATCGAGTGAAATGTTGACAATATCCATTCCAACGATTATGGAGCATGATTCTTTTCAAAGAAATAGAAAAAGTCTTAAGAAATCTAACTAGTAAATACAACTATAAGAGAATACAAAACATAAGCAAATTATCCATTTACGAATATTGAAATTCGTCAATGCCTTTATGGAAGCAACTTGTAGGACATTAGAGTCTAGAACTCGACTGTTACAAGCAGAATCTTAAAACATTTTTTTCCCTTCTCTGCGGGAGGATTTGCAAGTGTACATCTGAATGGTTCTTCTTTTTGTTTTTTTTTTTTGGGGGGGGTTCAAATGCATAATATATGACATCTACCTTAAAAACTCTTTATAGATCACTTGTAAAACTCAAAGTCGGTGTCGGACTTCTTCACATTAGATCTGTAACCCTTCTCGAAGTCCTTGGGAAGTATAACGTACCGGTTCTTTCTTACTGCGTGCATTCCAGCTTCTTGGCAAATAGCAGCAATCTGGAACCAGTAAACCACCCAGAGAATTGTAAACAAGGCAATCGTACAAGAAAACAAAAATTTCACATTTAGCGGTTCACTTTTTATTCGGACTCTCTTTGCACTCCCACGACAGAATGTGAATAAAAGCAACTAACCTCGGCAGCACTAATTTTATCTGGTCGAGACACATAGTCTTCCAAGTCCACCTCATCTCCTAAATTCATTTTAGCAGTGCAAACCTGCACAAGTTCGAGAAAACTTAAAACTCACGGAGACAGTACAGTTTAATTGTCTTTCTATCTCCATGCAGTAAAATTTCTTATGTCGGGTACATTTTATTTGACTTTGTGCGGAGACTTATTTTTTTCTTTTTCTGTTTCATTCTTTTCCTAGAGGCATACTATTATTTAAATAAAAGAAAAAATGAAAGGAAGATAACCAAGAAAGACCCCTCAAACCTGAAACACAAGCCTCTTTTGACGTCTATCTGGTAAAGGAAACTCAATTTTACGGTCAAGCCTTCCTGGACGCAGAAGTGCAGGATCCAAAGTGTCAGCTCGATTAGTTCCCATAATAACCTTTACATTAACTGTCTGATCAAAGCCATCCATCTGCAGAGTTAGCCAAATTCACAACTGTGAATAATGGATGTGAAATGAGACGAATGATTGGTCAACACTCTTCATTAAAGTAGGTTCGCATGTCACAAAAATCAATTCAGATTTAGTCCCCACATCTTTTTCTAATTTTTTTTCTGCCAAAGTCTACCTGATTTAATAATTCCATGAGAATTCGCTGGACCTCTCTATCGGCTCCAGTTTGAGCATCAAACCTAGCAGTAGCAATTGCATCAACCTCGTCAATGAAAATAATTGCAGGGGCATTTTCTTTTGCAAGCCGGAAAACATCACGAACCATTCGGGGGCCCTGTACGTATCGTCGAAACATAAAAAATTCATGTAAATTCAAGAATAAAAGAAAGTATAAGCCATAAAGTAAAGGCACAGTAATTTCAGTCACCAAATACCCATAAACAGTATCACCTAATCTATCCATGAAATTTCAGTACACAGGTATTAACAAACTTCCACTATACTCTCAATAGTATTACATCTCGAAAAAAGTGGTGTTCAATAAAAAACTGCTGTTGTTAGAATTCTTTCCTCTTTTCCCACTACCGCAGTTAATTAAAAACGATAAACAGAGTGAGGATGTATAGCATTTCACCATAACTAATGAACAGATCATATGAAATATCAAAAAGTTAAGTAAAAAGTGATAAATCCTAAGCTCACAACTAATAGATCCCCCACAGGGAAAAAAATAATAATCAGTGAGTGCTGTATTAAAATACAAAATAAAAAGATAATGAATGAATGCAAGATAACAGACATTCAAACTATACCTCGCCCAAATATTTCTGAACAAATTCTGAGCCAACTACTCTAATAAAGGCTGCAGTAGTATGGTGAGCAACAGCCTTAGCAAGCATTGTTTTCCCAGTGCCAGGAGGACCATACAGCAAGACACCACGAGGAGGATCTATGCCAATCTGTTGGTACAATTCATGGTGAGTCAAAGGTAATTCAACAGCTTCACGGATTTCCTGCTTTTGAATGTCACATCCTCCAATATCCTGCCAAAGCCATTAAGTGATTACTATTTTGTTGGAACTTCTGCAAGTTAAAACACCTCAACTATTTGAAAATACATCTGAGAAAAATGAGGAGGCACAAATAGTATAATGGGAAAAATCAATCATTTCACCTCTACAACTGCGCCAAAAACAATATGTCAATGAGTATCTATGTAACAACTCATGTTGCAATGGAAAAGCAGGAGGAGGCCAACGTACTCAGCAATACAACAGTGCCAAAACAATATTTCAATTAGTAACTAAATTACAACACATTACAATGTCCATGCTGAAGCACCCTCAGAATCACTCAATAAATAAAATGTCGACCCCATCAAAACTAAATTATCAAGATTTGTAAGAAAAAAGCACCAGAAATAACTGACCTAACAGGGTAAAGGGGACAGATGTCATGAATGACGGGAGATACAGAAAACAGCCGAGACTCTATAATTGGAAATGAGGGGAGAGGAGAACAAGTCGATGAAGTCTCACAATTTTTTGCTCAATATTATGTCTTCTTCTGATGAAGGAGAAGACAGTGATAAAAAAATGCCCAGAGATGAAGAGGAGAATAGTTAAGTCGTGGCTTTTCAGCAGAAAAATCATGTGAACGCTCAGAAAGTGAATTTGAATTGTAGGCAGAAGTTTGTATAAGAATGAAACTCCATACATGAAGGATTTGTGGCAATTGACATCCAAAATGGGTGTGAGGCATAAGTAAAAGCATGTCAAGATCCCTGTAGGTTCAGTGAGATTTCGTAAATTTCAAAGTTAAGAGACTATAATGGTCAATTTCCATGGGAGTAGATCCAATGGAAAATGGAATATTATTAGTTCACAAAAGATAATAACATTAAGATTTGGGTAAAATTATTATGCATAACTACTAAGGAAGGATTTTCTCCGTGTATCGCCAATATTCTTACAATCTCCTCTTTTATTTATTTTGCTGCCCAATGAACAATTTTAAATTTGAAGTCAGGAGTATTTTCCCTCGCATGGTTAAGATGAGGAATAGAGGATTAGTGTGCTTGAGAACTTGGGCTGTTCAGATAGAATGTCGTGTCATATGCAGCCACTCAATGAAAGGAGACTAAGCTTCAATTCTCCAAATCCCTATTCCTCCTTCGACTTACTCTTCAAACAATAAAAATGGAAATGCTTCACCTATACACACAAGATATAAAATTGGGAGCGAAGGGATTAGGAAATGATTTTGAAGCTTTAACTTCTAGATATAAGACACCCCTCTTTGGTGCCTGAGATTGACATTGATAAATGTTCTGATCAAGAGCAAAAAATTACAAGGGCATCACCTCATGGAGCTCTAAGTTTTTTTCAATACACCAGAATTTTATTTTATTTATTTATTTTTTTCTTGAAAATACAGGTACTGTAATGCTGATGCAGCTGACATCATGAATATGAAGTTGTAGTGAATTTGAATTAAAACCTTGGATAAGTTAGGGTCAAACTGCAAGAACTGATTTCAGCAAAGTGAAAGAGGCTGGGAATGCATTTCTCCAGTTAGAAAGCTGAGAAAATGTTGTTCCAGCCAAAGAGGCTCAATTCCAAAGAACTAAAGAGCTAAAATTTCAGACAAGTAGGAAATAAATTAAGAAAATACTTAGATGATATAATTCATTTAACTCTATACATAACTTATACATCAAGCCTAAATAGGAATACAATCTAAATAACAGTCGTGGTGGATCATTCCGAAAAGCAATCTTACATGAAGTTCATTCTCTCGAGTCGAGTGTGCAGAGGTCGAAGGTTAACACGTCTTTACCTTTACCTTTATTTTTATTTTTTTAATTTGTAGATTATCCATAAAACATGCCTCAGGATATCTTCAATTATTGTTTCGAGTTTTTCCCAAATCTATCCCACAGGCCAGGAAGTTGGCATAAGTCGCTGATCACATGGAAACATTTAAGACCTAATCCATATCATTTGAATTAAGAAATCTCATTTTTTCTATGGAGATTACCCTATAACTGGTATCCTACAAAGTATGCAAAATACGGGAGATTAGTGTGCATTACTCAAAAAAAGTCAATGTAAAACAGATAGCCTTTCAATATCTCTAAATTTGTAAAACATAACTAAGTGACCGCAATACATTAGCCGAGATCGAAATCAGAGATGACAAGTACTATTTCAGCAGATAACCTAGTAGCTTATCATACTTTAACAGCAACCACCAGTTAAAGAAATTGCATGTCAGAAGTATAGTATGACAAGTGAGCACTATTTGCTCATACCTTAACTTGTAGTCCCGAATATATTCTCAATAACATAGCATCTCCAGGTGATTTGTTTAAACCTCTTGAAAAATAAAATAAAATAAAATAGTTCCATCACAACTATGTAGATAAAGCTGTCACCAAAGGCTTGCACATTATGACGTGCATATAAGATCAAGTGTGAGTTTCTTAGTTATGACTTAGTAGTCAGTACATGTAGCCTATAGCACATTACCGTTACTCCATACAGTTATAAACTTCACTCAACTAGAGATTTCACGGTCTGGGAATTATATTAAATTACTCAAGCCTCCCATCATTATATTTCTGAGCACATCTTATTAATTTTCCCCTTACAATAATCAACAACTATCTTGACATTTCAAAATCGGAAAACAAAAGCATTAAGGATTCGTGCTTTCATCAATTATGTTCACATCTCAAAATTGGACAGTAAAAAGATTTATAATCCGTGCTTTCATGAAGTTGCATATGGAATCGTGCATATATATATATCCCCTCTTCAGAGCTCACCATACAGCAAGCCCCTAGCACAAAATAATATATAGAATATGGATTAATAGGAATAAAGTTCTTAAGCATTGTTAGAAATTCGGTAAAAGTAGCTAAATCACACTTAATAATTAGATAAAACGTATCTTGGCATATTAAAGGCTATTATTCACAGAGTCATCAAATAAAAATTTGCAATCTTTAATCAATATTCAAGTTATTCAAACCAAACAAGTATCTGGAACAAAACCCAATCAAGTAAACAAAAACAACCTAAAACCCTACTATCGAATTCTCAACAAAAATCCCAATCCAACAATCTTCTAAAAAACTTACATTATAAGTAACATCCGGCTTCTCCGACTGGCTAAGCAGCGAGATACTCGAATCAGCCTCCGGTGGAAGCACATCCACGAGTGCATTCGAGTGGCGGTGCAGTGCCACCGAGGCCGATGGCTTCAAGAGTTCCCTATTAATGGTACTGAGAATACGCACATAGTAATTAGACCCCGTGGTAGATCCGACAATAGCGTTGTTCTGGTCTATCATCTCCATGAACTGGCCAATAACAAGGGGCACCGACTGAATCCTTTTCACCTCCTCCTGAGCCCGTAAAAGCTCGCGGCGGAGATTCTTCTGTTCATCCTTGACGTACTCTTCTTGGATTTCGATGAATTCCAGTTGCCGTTGGAGGGATTTGAGGCGGGAGTAGAGGTCATCGTCCGGGTCCGAGGAGGAGGGTGGGGGCATAGGTCGGGTTGGTGGTGGCTGTTCCGATGAGGATTTTGGATCGAGGACCATTGCCATAGCCATGGCTGAAGCAGTTTGGAAATGTTAATGGGAAAGGGGAAATGCGTACAATATAGGGTATTTTAGGTTGCCTGCACTAAACACGACGTCGTAGGCAAACCGCCTCATTGTTATCTTCTCTCTTTGTTTATTTTATTCAACAGTTGTTTGATTCCATTTTTTTCCAAATACATTTTTTTTTCTGCTCCTTTTTCAATCGCAAGTTCTTCTAAAATAACTAGTCAAAGCCCGTGCAATATGCACGGATTGTGATACTTTTAAAAGTTATGTTAATGTCGAAATTAATATGTATGTTAAACCATTTAGATTGGAAGGTATTTTGGCTCTAATACATATTTTCAATTTATTGATGTCTTGTTAAAAAGATAATGAAATTCAATCCAACCTTCATTTTTCTATTTATTGAAGTAAGACATTATGTCTCATTCATCTCGTGCTCATAGAATTTTCAATTACATGTGTCAGTTACACCAGTATTTAATTTCTTTACAAAGATCTTATGTAAGACGTATGTAGTTAAAACTAATTAATTAATAATAATACAGTGTAGAATTTAGGACAAATGAAGGGTCTCTATTAGTATTGAAACCACAACACAACGAAAACTTCTATCATAGAGGCAAAAGAATGACAAACAATCACCTAACTTCATAAATTCCGTCGAATATCTTTTCAACATATTTTAATGATATCGTACATTAAATCATTTTTTTTAAAAAAATCAAAATAATTCAGTTCATAGAAGATGTTTGTCTACTAGTACTGNATTCCGTCGAATATCTTTTCAACATATTTTAATGATATCGTACATTAAATCATTTTTTTTAAAAAAATCAAAATAATTCAGTTCATAGAAGATGTTTGTCTACTAGTACTGCATGATGTAGGAGTTCTTCTGAAAATCATTTAATTCCTTCGATATCCATTTTGATGCCATAAATTTACATTTTTTAACCGTAAAAATTGAAGAAAAATGAAATTGAGAGAAATTGGTGTGAGTATGGGGGTTGAGGGTGGGTAGAAAAGAAAAATTAACGATTATGATTTTACATTTAACAATTTAAGATAAAAAATGAAGAAAAATAAAATTAAGA